>CABHPQ010169480.1:0-36960 GCA_902168405.1 Peromyscus aztecus
TGTGTGTGTGTGTGTGTGTTTATGTATAGTTTTTGCACATGTGGAGGCCACAAGTCAGACATGTCCTTAGGAGGCTGTCCATCTTCCATGGTTGAGACAGAGTGTCTCACTAGTCTGGAGCTTGCCAAGTGGGCTACACTTGCCCCCACCTCCCCAGGACTGGGATTACAAGTGTGTATTATGACATGTGACTTCCGGGTTGGTTCTGGGAATCAAAGCCAAATCTTCCTGCTTGCCTAGCAAGCACTTTACTGATTAAGTCATCACCCTCACACTCGCCCATCATCTTTGATGGCCACACTGAGCTCAACAGAAGCCATGGGAAACTCAAAAGACTATTAGTCCTCAGGTAAGATGCTTTGACTACACAGCCATAACAGGCCTCTGCTTCTTCAGACTCAGTATTCTTACGTGGAAAACAGAATGGAGCCCTTGTGCAAATCATCTTAAGGAAACTTCAGATGAGTGTTAATATTCAGCAAGATGTGCCAATATAGTCCAGCATACCATATGCTTTGGAAGGGAGAGGAAGGCAGGGGATTAGCATTTCTTGAGAGCTGCCATAGAGTGACAGAACAACAGCGGAGGCCAGAGCTGCCTGCAAGGTTCAAATCCCACCTCTACCATTTATACCATAGTTCAGGTATGCAATGAATTCATAAAAGCAAAGATTTCGGGTAGTGCTCATTATAAATGAGCTGTGGTCCTTGTTTCTGGGTCCTTTCTTATGGGGTACATGATCTATCCTGCCTCAGATATATTCTGTGTCTTTCCAGCCATTTGAGTCTAGAATCTTCTGATCCCCCTGACTCTCATTCTCCTTCCTGGTTTTGATTCTTCTCTCCTAACCTCTCACTCTTCCCACAATGCACTGGAATAGATTCCCTCCATACCCCTATCTAATAATGCTCTTCCAAAGTGTCCCTAACTGTAAGCAAGTTTGGACTGATGATTTCACCCTCGGGGCTGGCCCAGAGACTATAGCTTACAGGAATTGCATGCTCAATGCACAAATACGTTCTCCCATCAAATCTTAGTGACTACAATACAGAAACATTGCTCTTTCTCCTTTATATGTGTGACACAGAGGAAAAATGGAACTATAAAGTGAGGATTCAAAGATCATACAATTAGCAAAAGCAGGATCCAGCAGTTGAACCAAAATCTGTTAAAAAAAATCAGTCTCTCCCACTCACACTCTGTGTGTGTGTGTGTGTGTGTGTGTGTGTGCGCGCGTGCGCACATGTGTACAAGCACAAGTATCACAGCACACATGTGGGAGTTAGAGAATAACCTTGGATGTTGGTCCTCATCCTCTACCGTGTTGGAGACAGGGTCTACCGCCATTCTCGGCTCTGTGTGCCAGGACAGCTGGCCTCCCAGGTTCTGTCTTCCCTCTCATTATAGAAGCACTGGTACTAGAGACAGACACAATCTAGCTTTATTTATGCGTGTGCTGGGGTCAGGAACTCAGGTCCTCATCCTTTCACAGAAAGCACTTTACCTACTGAGACATGTCCCCCGTCCCCCCAATCTGCTTGAATCTACAACTTTCTCCTATGTGCACCTTCCACAGGGATATGGCATGTTACAGACTGCATGGGAGAGTCATGTATAGAAAGCCCTTCAGTATCCAGGGTGACAAATGATGTTACCAAGAATAAAGGAACTGATCAGTCTGGCTTTACAGAGAGATGTGCAAACTAAATCATCTAAATAGAACAGCTATCCTCAGTGTGGTCCGAGATGGGCAACATCAACCCCACCAGGGGATTTGCTAGAAATGCAGTCCAGAGCCCTGAGGCTGAGCCTGGCAAGCTGTTTACCTGTCCTCCAGCTAAATCCCATGGATGCTCACTCTCCTCCAGGTGTGCTCCTTCACTGACAGGTGCTGAGTCCCACGCAGTAGCCACTGGTCCACAGGCATGACCAGTGGAGGAGACAGGATACTTGATACAGCCCCTCTGATGTTACAGTATTAAATTTTATCCTCTTTATCGTAAGCCAATGATTTAGTCACACTCGGACAGAAGTCTTAAGTTCAATGAAATATATTTGGCATCTAGTAATTTTTTTCTTGAAAATATGTTATTAATTATTGTATATAGACACTGGTAAAATGGAGTTTCGTTATTTATGTTCTAACAAGTCCAGTCATTTTAAATTATCAGATTATTAATTATGGTATAAGGAGGCCAAATTTGATTTGTTATCTAATACCGGTTAAATATGTGTTGTCACCGTTCTAAAAGACAGCATGTATGCCATATTAACCATGTTCCTACTCATGATCAGGTTACAGTTAAAAACATGCTAATAATAACCCAGCATAGCAATGGTATTTCAAATATAAAGTCTTGTTTGTAAAACTCAATTAAATTTCCTTTAAAATTGAACTATCAAAGTCATGTTGAAAAATGATATCTATATAATTTTATGAATCATAAAATAGTATCATAGGAATAGGAAAAGAAACTTTGAAATACATGTTTTTAAAAAAAATCACGGCGGCCTCTAGCTCTAAATAAAAAGATCAGTGTGGGGAGAATACAGCTCAGTGGGTACAGAGTTTGCCTAGCATGTACAAAGCCCTGGGTCCTGCTCTCTGTCCTGCATTCACCTGCATGATAATGAATTCCTTTGTTGCCAGAACTTAGGAGATGGGGGCAGGCAGGTCAGCAGAACAGGACCTACTTAGCTATATAGCAGATAGCTACTTAAGACTCTGTCTCCAAAAGTTACAGACAGAATAACATGAGACTCTGTCTCCAAAAGTTACAGACAGAATAAGCACACTCTACCTTACTTATTACAATAAAATTTTAAAAGGATACAGCTATCACTATTTGAAAATTCTGAAAGAAAAAACTCAGAGGTGAATTGGTGGACTGAAAAGGGTCAGGACTAAAAGACTGAGTCATGAGGTGAGTCACGTAGGGAGGGTTAGCATCTGACATTGTAGCAACAGCCAGAAAACAGGACAGCCTGACAGCTTGAAAATATGAAAAAAAAATAGATGAGCTTGCGATTTTCTTTTCGTTTTCTTTTTTTTCTTTTCTTTTCTTTTCTTTCCTTTTTTTTTTTTTTTGAGACAGGGTTTCTCTGTGTAGTTTTGGTGCCCATCCTGGATCTCGCTCTGTAGATCAGGCTGGCCTTGAACTCACAGAGATCCACCTGGCTGTGACTCCTGAGTGCTGGAATTAAAGGTGTGTGCCACCACCACCCGGCTAGCTTGTGATTTTCAAATAATCCAAAGGGAGTAAAAGAAAGAAGAAACCAACAAAAAAAATGTAAAATAGAGGAGACAGCCAGATTAGGTGTGTATACCTAAATCTACACACCAATAATTACATTCAAGCAAGCCATGTAAACACAGCACTGAAAAAGAGAGATTGTCAGACACTGTAGGAAGTGTAAGACCCTGTTGGGACAGCTACAAATAGAACAGTAAAGCAGATAAAATAGATGAGAAAAATACATACTGCACAAACATTAATTAAAAAAAAAAAAAGCTTGACAAAGCATACCTTGTTGGAATGATAGAATTACTTTTGTTCCAACAGTGGAATGCAGCATTTTTAAAATTATATTTATCAACAGAGTTTTCTATTTAAAAAGTAAATTGCATTCATGTTAATTTAAATCCAAAGTATTTGCATTTTTTCTTATACTTTCTGCATATCATATATTATTTAATCTAAACCGTAAGTTTTCTCTCTTTGTAGCTCTAGGGACTGAATTCAAGGTCTTATGACAGGTAAACAATCTACCACCAAATTATACCCCCACTCCCACCCCAAAGCACAAGCTTTCTAAATGAAACTTTTCATAATCACACAATGATCAGCTCTACCAAATGGAATATCAAAGTACTGATTTTCAATTTAAAATCATATAAGTGTCTTAGTGTTCTACTGCTGTGAAGAGACATCATGACCATGAGGGACTCTTACGACTCTTATGAAGGAAAGTATTTAACTGGAGCTTGTTTACAGTTTCAGAAGTTTAGTCCAATGTCATCATGGCAGGGAGCCAGGTGGCACACAAGCAGACATGGTGCTGGAGAAATAGCTAAGAGTTCTATATCTGGATTCACAGGCAGCAGGAAGAGAGAGACACTGGGGCTGGTTTGGGCTTTTGAAACCCCAAAGCCCACTCCCAGTGACACACTTCCTCCAACAGGTCATACCTACTCCAAAAAGCCACACCCCCAATCCCTCTCAAGCAGTGCCACTCCCTGATGACCAAGCATTCAAATATATGAGCCAATGGGGCCATTCTTATTCAAACCACCACAATAGGTCTATGTACCATTAGGAGACTTTGAAGAGATCACAAAGGTTTATGTAAATTACAAGGTGGCTTTGCACAATGCTGAAAAGACAAAAGAACAATAGTCCTGGGCTCCATGAATTAACTACTTGCATGGCTGGGGATTGCTGATAGCCTGTGTCTCTGGCTTACACTATTAGTCTGTCCAGTAAGCTTAGTGGTATGGCTGCTCTTATCTTGTCACTGTCACTCCCGGTCACAGTATAACTGCCATCAGTTCTAGGCATAAAGAACAGCAGGGGGAAGAGATGTGAAGAAAGAAAAAGGTATCTGAGAACTGGAAGGAGGCCTTTCAAAACCTTGGAAGGCCCATGAACAATGCCCACCTACATCCCACGGAGCACGTCTTGATTCAAAGGATGCTGGGCAATTCAGTCTTTCTCAGAACTACATGCATTCTTATTCTCAACAATATACAGGTCTTTTCAAGTTAAAAGAAGAAAGGCAAGAATATGTGTTGTGTAGGCAAATAGTATTCTGGTTGTTTTGACAACTAGCCACAAATTTTGGTGTTCGCTTTTGGGGGAATTTTATTGTAGAAAAGCAATTCCAGTCAGTGAAATTCAACATGAAAAAGAAAATGGAATACAATAATCAGATTCTCCTGTTTGTAGAACCAGAGATGTATCTGTAATGCCCTGTGTGCTGGTATATGACAGTTATTACAAACACTGCTGTTTCAATATATACTGACAGGCACTCTGTGTCTCACAATTGTAGAACCATCTTGTGATTCTATTCCAAGATTAATGTGTTGAGCTGAGTCCAACTGGAATCTGCACAGATGCTTCTGCCACTTCTTGGATCGGTGAAGGGAAACAGAAGGACACGTGTTTTCAGGCTGTGACTCACTTCTTGTGAAGATTCTGTTTGCTGACCCTCTTCTAGAAACTTCGATGGTGAGAGTAAGAAAAGGGCATTTTACAGCTTCACAAAGTCCAGATGGTGACTCTTCACAGAGAATCTCCTTCTGGCAAAAGCTAGAAAAAGAGTTCTCACTACCTCCTTCTTTGCCGTGTTGTTCCTGGCCAACATAAAAGCAGCTCTGTTTTGGGGACAAAATGTTTGCTCTCAATGAAAGAGTGTCCGTGCAAACATGAGAGAACAGCAAGGGGCTGAAGTTGGAAGGAAGAAAGCACCAAGGCTCACCAGCTGTTAAAATCCACACATTCTTCACCTTACCCTACTGATGCAAAAGCTAGACCACTGTGGAACGAAGGCAAAAGGGCTCTTGCTGAAACGGTCAGCTACTCATAAACGTTGCAGTGAGAACAGAGACTGTGGGAGAGGAAGAGTAGGGAGTCCAATTGGCAGAGTCTAAAGCACTAAGAGAGATGCATAAGAAGGCCTGCAAGTAGATATGAGATGATATTTGATACAGATAGATAGACAGACAGGTAGGTAGATAGATAGATAGATAGATAGATAGATAGATAGATAGATAGATAGATAGATATGAGATACATATACATTATATATCATCTCATACACACACACACACAATAATCAGATAAGAGAAGGAACAGATCTCTGGTCTGGTGATCGCAAGCTGGCTGGCCCCTTCAAAGACTCAAGGGACACATGTAAATCACTCCTGTTATTTCTGGTACTCCTACTTTTAACGATAACTTCTAATTTTAGCAACTGAATTATAAATAAAGGTGGTTTCTAGGAGACCTCCCGGATCACTGTATAGACAAGCAGCTACATATGTGGTAACTACGGCTACAGCTCCATCTTAGTGGCTGGGACAGAACTAACTCTGCCCTGGAAAAACTATAAGCTGTAAACGCGAGAACAAAGAGAGCTTGGTATAATTAAAAACACTGGAGACACCCACAAGATCTGATGGTGCTAACACTGGACATATGACTGAGAGCTAGGAGACAGCCAAAGTCAAAGCCGGAGTCAGAGAGTGATGGGATCAGGGCTTCAACTACTAACTTGGGGGGGAGGCATCTCATGAAGATTGGATTGTCACATGATTGTCCACAGAACTAACCAGTCTCAAACCTCAGCCTTTCTCCAGTTTTCTCATTGTCATATAAAAACCCTGAACAGAGGAAATTCAATGGATATTTTTCCTCTATTGGATACCAAATCTAACTTTCCCTCAAGTTTTGACTTTTCTGTAGTAATTCTTAATAAAGACTGTTTCCACTTTGCACATGCCCACAAAAGTCCATGTCATTAATCTTTTCAGCAATAGACAATGAACTTGGGGCTCTGTCCCAAGTCAATCTTTGATGGTGGTTATTATCTGTTATCTTAGGTATTTGGATCATGCACAATTGGGCTAGGAAAGGGCTCATCGCTCTTGAAAATTCTGTATCATTCCTGAGGACAATTTTCTGTACATTTTAGAATTCTGTATTACTTAAGACAAAGGTTAGAGTGGCTTGTTCAGAAATCAGACACAGAAGATGAGTCCAAGTCTCATAACTGGCAGGGCAAGATGTTCTCACATTCTCCAAAATCAAACACAGGATGTATTCCATCTAAAAATAAACCCCAGACAAATAAAAATAAATAAATTAAAAACAAACCAAAACAAAAAACAAAAACAAAAAAACCTAGCTCTCTTCAGTGATGGTGAAGAACATAGGAAGGTGAGGTAAATAGCAAACACAGGAAGGGTTGGTCCCACCTCTTTCTCTAGCTAGTCTCAGAACCATGGTTTCATGTTCCTTATCTACAAAGTGAGAAGAATGTTTTTGACTAGAGAGTCCTGAGCAACACACATGGTTGAGGCTGATAGGGTCAGACTTGTCCCTGAACTCTATTAGGTCAGCTACTCTATCCTGCATCCTAGAAAGTCCTTGGGTCACTATTCAGAAACCGATACATTCCTATAAAAAGGACCTACAGATATTAGCATTCCACAAGGGCATCCTTGGAAGTAGAAGCTGGAGGACAGAGATAAGGAACTCCTGGGTCAGGCTCTTAATAAAAGGAAAGTTCAAATCCTGATTTGCATTTCCTCCAAATTGAAACAGTCCATCCCAAACAGAAGCTTGATAAGACCCAGGAAGTAAGTCAAACTTAGAAGGCTCTGGAGGCTCCTGAAAATTACAAGACTTACAATGCTCCTCCCTTTGATCATAGAATCAGTAACAATTGCTGTGGAGAAGAGACTTGCCCACTCGATAGAATGGCTGCAAGCCAGGTACGGAGGTACAGTGATAAAGATGTCATTCATCTTCACCCATGTGGCAGTGGGCATTTTGGTGATGCAGCTCTTTTTGAGCTGCCCATGCTCCTCTAACCCCTCACCCAAGCTCCTGAGAATGATTATGTAGGTAACCCCTCACCCCGGCTCCAGTGAGTAATCCTTAACCAATGTTCCTATAGGTTACCCCTCACCTGCGCTCATGTGAGCAACCCTTCAGCAATGCTCCTGTAAATAACCCCTAAGAGACTCACTGGTTGACCAAAGGGAGCTGTGATGGAATCTTTGTTTGGTCTGTCACTAGTGCCCTGTGTGAGATCAGCAGATGACTGCGCACATTTCCCATGAAAAGTCAAAGTACAGCATTGGGTTCTTTACTTCTTTTCTCCTTGAACCAAGGAAGTTTTTAGAAGAAAAAAAGTCTCACAACAGGAACTCACTGACAAGGGATTTATTCAACAAAGCGATTTCCACAGGCTATGCTGGACTTGTTCACATTCAGTTCAATACTCAGTCTCTTCCACATCTATATCTTTTGTCCTACGCAATGATAATAGATGGTCAGCATCACAGCCCCGAGGTCCAGCAACTCACTGACTCATCAAAGCGAGATGCAATTATGTTCATAGGGCCAGATGGACTATGGCAGCAAAGGGGACTTGGAGATTGAGGAGGGCTGAAACTAAGGAATTTCTGGTTAACTCTTAGCAAGCCAAATTTGAGAGGGAAGGATTTCATTGTGCGTAATATTCTAGATGATAGGGAAAGATTTAATAGCGGAATGTGCATTAAGATACACAGACATTCAAGGCTTCTGGGGAGATGGTTCAGTTGGTAAAGCACTTGCCGCACAGGCATGAGGACCTGAGTTTGAGTCTCAGAACCACGGTATTTTAAAAAAATCATTATGCAGTGGCATGCAGTGTCAGCTGGTGCTGCAATACTGACGAGATGAAGCCAGTGGCATAACTGGAGCTCACTGGCCAACCAGACACTGCATTCCAGGCCAGTGAAAGACCCTATTTCACGAAAGCAAGGTGGACAGTGCCTGAGTGGTGACAGCATTTGTCTAACCTTTAACAGAAAGTTTGTGTTTTGCATTTTAACAGTGTTAAAAAAAATTCTGTACCAATTAGGACTCCTGAGTACTGTGAGGCATGATGCCTACTTCCAAGGAGTGTGAGACATAAATGTGTTCTCAAAGCCAAGGACAAACAGCGTTAGTCAGAAGGGCACTGTAGCCTGAGGAATCAAGTCCGGAGGACTTCTTAGGAGAGAGGAGTAGCACTTGACTGAGAAGGTGGCCAAAGCGCAGTGAAATGCAGGCTTTAAACCAGACCACAGATGAAAAGAACAGGCTCGGGTTGACGCAGCAGAGTGAGCAAACTGTTCGAGAGGAAAGAGCACCATCGAGGCCAGAGTGCACGGACTCCTGGTGGGACTATCCAGAGTGTCTGAGGACCGGAGCACCAGAAGACAGGGCTATGGGTTAGGCCATACAAACAGGATGCCTGTGGTAAAAAGACATTCCTTTTTCTGTTTCAAGAAAAGAACAACAACAACAAAACCTTCTCGAGTGAAGACTCCTTAGGAAACAATTTTTTTTAACAGTATCTTATTCCTCGCAGCTCATGCCATTTCAACCCCTGCCTTCCAACTCCAATTAAAGATTTCTTTCTCCAAACAAATGGATGCTGATGCGAGAATGAGGATGGTTAGAAAGGCTCAGGCAGAAGAGGGCCAGTTGTGACACACAAGGGCGCAAGCCGAGTAGTTCCCACCCTCGCTCGATATGTGCCAGGTTTCCCCGTCCAACAACACACGCCTCTGTTCTAGACCCTCTTATCTAATGGACAGCAATGCCACTGTAAAATTACAGTCTTCACTATTTGACTATTGCTTGTAGATCTCTCTTAATTAAAATGCTTTTAAAACCACTGGGCATAAAATCTAACAGTCACTCTTACAGGTGGGCAGACACAGAACAATAAAGACAGGGAGCGCGTTGCTCTTCTCAGCGCCTTGTATGTAAGGAAAACGTGGGCTACAGGAGGGAGAAACTTTTTTACAGAGAGCATTTCTCACAGGTTTAAATAAATAAAAGCTTAGTCAATAGATGCGTAAAATAATTGAATA
The DNA here is from genome assembly GCA_902168405.1 of Peromyscus aztecus. Classification (NCBI taxonomy): domain Eukaryota; kingdom Metazoa; phylum Chordata; class Mammalia; order Rodentia; family Cricetidae; genus Peromyscus; species Peromyscus aztecus. The sequence goes on from CABHPQ010169480.1 coordinate 9,638, forward strand.
TTCACCTCCCCAAATAAAATGCGGTAGATAGGGTCCTGAGCACACACTGTTCAAGACGGGATCAGGGCTTCACTTTCTTCATTCTGCTGACCCCCAGGTGACACATGTGGGGTGCTAAGGTCATCTAGCTGGATCTGTATCCCCCTGAGTGCCATAGCTACGTATTCAATCAATAATTGACCAAAAATATTCAGAAAAAAAGGACTGGAGAGATGGCTCAGCAGTAAAGAACACTTACTGCTCAACTGTGAGGACCAGAATTTGGGTCCCAGCACCCATGCTAGGTGGCTCACACATACCAGTAACTTTAGTTCCAAGAGATATAATGTCTTCTTTTGATCTTCACAGCACCACACATGTGTACATATGCACTCATACAAACACATACAGAGACATACACACAGAGACACCCATACACACATAAATAAAGAAAATCTTTAAAAAGTATTGAGCAAAAACAAGGCATGGAAATATAAGGGGGTAGCTAGAAGAGGGGAAAAGATTAATTAATGGGGATGGGAGAGAAACAAGAAAGAGCAATCATAGTTGAATATGATAAAAAAAAACATTGTGTGTGTGTGTGTGTGTGTGTAAAGGAAAACGTCATAATGAAATACATTCCTCAGGATCTGTCCACTATGTTTTTGTCTTGTTCTGTTTTGTTTTTTAACACAGAGTTTCTCCTGGGTCTGTACCTGCTCAAGTAGGCTAGTGTGGCTGGCCAGGGAGCCCCAGGTATCCTCCTGTCCCTAACTTCCTAGGGCTGAGGTTAAAGGAGCACACCATAATGTCCACTGTTTTTTTTTAATGGAGGTTCTGGATAGCAAAGTCTATAAGGAAACACATTATTGAAGAACTATCTCCACAGCCTGAGTTTCCTTCTTCCCTAAGCACTCTGCCACTTTCGAGATGGTTGGAGTGCCACCATCTTCAGAAAAGGTTGCCTGATTTCGGGCACTGGAGTGGACACGCCTGTGATCCTCTCATGTGAGAACTGTCCCTGGTGACAGGTTATTGAAGTTGAAAGGCTTTGTGCTAATGACTCTGGTGGCCCCAGTGGCGTGCTGCTTAATTGTGTAATTATAGACAGTTAAGAACGCATGATATGTGGCGGAGAGAAAATAGTTGGTGCTTCGGGAGCCGTTACAGATTACAGTTGATGAAAATTTAAAATGGTGTGATATTTATGTGGGTAGGCCTGCACTGAGTCATCACACAAAGGCCGCAGCCCCTTCTGGGGCCATCTCACCATTCCTCATTCCTCCCCAGAAGCACAGAAACGCAGAGGGGAAACAGTTGAGTTGTCACGGGAAGCTTCCGGGTCTACTGAAGAAGAAAGAACAGAGAGCTTCATCAAGGACTATCATAATGTCACTACATAAAAGCCCAGCTCTGGTGAGTTCAGATGATGCTATGTAACTCCCTGGAGGAGTCTGAGATAACCCTGAAGGTGAGGTGATCACTGAGACAGTGTCCGAAGAAAGAATAAGAGCTCTGGGGTCCAAAACGGCTGCAGTAACACACCAGCAGTGGGAGCAGAGCCCACTAATGCGTGGGTGCTTGAAAGTACACCGTGTGTGGGGGGACCAGACTGTCCTCTAGGACGGTTAGGTGACAGGAAAGAATTGGTGGAGGTGTGAGCATGTTGGAGAAAGACTATGCATGACTGTAAATGCCCTTAAATATAGTAGTCAAAAGAATGGGATCATCTGGCATAGACTTACATTGGAATCTGCTGTCAACATTAACTGTAACAATGTAAAACATAGTGACTGTGCACATGAAAACAAGTTCATGTTTAGAGTCAGGTCACTTTCCACTTCTGGGTTCTGCTTCTATAGAACCTCAGTTTTCTTACATGTGAAACACAACTCTCATACCCTTAGTGGGGCTGATTTCAAGAATAAATGGCTGTCATAAGCAGTGAATTCCATTGAGGCTAAACCTATTCTTATTTGCAGAGCAGGACATTGAACCGAGGGTCTCATGCATGCTAGACATGCACACTACCCCTCATTGTCTACAACGTAAGACTGTCTATCTGCCAGTCAACAATGCTATCACAATGACATCATCACTTCGGTGGATGAAAAAACTCTGGGAGCCATCCTTTTAAGATTATGGATTTTAAAAAGTAAAGCTAGGGAGGGCTGTGAACCTCTTAAATCACCCTGTGCTGAGATCTATTAATCTCCAAGTTTAATTAAAAGTGGGAATGAACAAAGTGTTACTTTATCTGACACCCAGTCCCTTTCTGCTTTCCCTCTGATAGCAAGAGAGCTTTCTGGAACTTTCACAGCTATTTATTTTCATTTGCTCTTGTAAATGAGCTCAGACCTAATGTGTGACTGACTCCTTGGAGGGTTCTAAATCTACGCTAAGTTACTAGCGAAATTTACAAACACGGAGACAAAGTCGTGCAAAGCCCAAAAGAAACAGTCTTAAAAAATTGCAGTTTCTCTTTTTCGATCTATCCTCGGGATTGAAGATAGAATTTATTGGTAAAGACAGAGAAGTAAGCCTCTGACGCCTAAGTGTTCTCCGTACTCATTCAATTAATAGACTTCACTGTATGCAAACACTGATAAGTGGATGGAATGTGTTACTTCTTAATGATCTAATCTACATTCTAACAGGATACAGGCTCTGCTACCTGCATGGTGATTTCTCCCAAACATCTATGCCTCAGCGTACGCTGCCCATTTATTTCTACGGTGGTGTCTGATATCCCATGTTCGCTGTTTAGAGCTCGGGGAAGACTTTACAATGAACACAACCCACAACTGGAGCCAACCTTGTTCCTTTCCATATTAATAATTCTTATGAAAACCAATCATTAAAACCTGGGACAGCAGCACATAGATGTCTAGGGGAGACAGTCATGAGTTCCTAGCCAAGTCACGCCTTCTGGTGGCAAATATTTACTGAGCAAGTGCTCTGCTCCGGGGGCTTTGCCCTTTGTCTATATTAAATGAACAGGTACAGTCATCTCTCTCATGAGGTGGCCAGTCTATTGGGGGAGAAGCTCCTGCACAGAGCAGATGAGAAAGTCCACACACAAACTATGGTAAGTATTGCAAGGGCTCGACTTCCATTTGGCATACCCCCTTTTACATGCTCTCTTCATGCCCAGCTTGCCATCTGAAACCCTATTCCATTCATTTGTTTGGGTGACAACACCAGGGCTTTATTTTTGCCCTAACTCCAAAGTTAACTGTAGCTTCTCTGCCCTGATGTGACATGCAAGCATCGACTACTTGGCCATTGGATCCCAAATGCACACTCTCAAATGTAAAAAAATCAGTCTGTGCTCTAGAGTGCACCAACACCTGAGGAGCTGGGGAGTGCCTCCTTACAGCTTTCTAAAAGATCTTCCAATGACATTATGGTCTCCAGCACCTGGTCCTCAGCCTCCCACTTCCAGGCACGATTCCTTTGTTACTTATATGTGGAATAAAATTGTTTGTTCCACATTAAACCTCTTATGGATTTTCATGTCAAATTCAAGATCTCTGTCTCTGTAATAGCTTGAATGTAATTGATTCCTATAATCCCATAATCTCATAAGGAGTGTCACTATTAGGAAGTGTAGTTTTGATGGAGTGGGTATGGCCTTGTTGAAGGAAATGTGTCACTGTGGGGGCAGGCTTTGAGGTTTCATATGCTCAGGATACTGCCTAGTGAGTCAGTTGACTTCCTGTTGCCTGCAAGATGTAGGACACTTGGCTATTTCTCCAGCACCATGCCTGCCTGCATGCTGCCATGCTCCCCACCATATTGGACTGAACCTCTGAACTGTCAGTGTGCCACCACAATTAAATGTTTGCTGACTCTTCACAGCAATAAAAACCCAAACTAAGACAGTCTCCAACCAAGGTATCCCTATCTGGACAAGTTCTCCCAACCCGAGTGCATTGGTGCATGGATGTGTGTAAAGGGCAGAGTTCGATGTTGAGTATATTATATAATATATATATATATGTTATATATATATATTATATATTTTATATATATTATACCTTAGTTTTCAGATAGGGGCTCTCACTTGCCTACAGCTGGTACAGATATGCACCACCATACCTAGCTTAACATGGGTTCTAGACATCTGAACTCAGGTGCTCATGCTTGCATAGCAAGACCTTCTCCACTGAGCCATCTCCCCAGTCTCTCCCTACCCGCCTGTAATTCTTCCACACTGCACTTCATTCTCCAGCCATCTAGTGAGAAAACACTGCCTTCTGTCTTTGTCTTGTAAGTATTGTCTGGAACTTTAAATGCTGTCCCGTTACTTCCGTATGAAATATTCCATGTTATTCCATCATTATGTAAGCTCTCTTTTTCCATTCTCAAGTGAAATTAACACACACACACACACACACACACACACACACACACACACCACAATCCACGTGGTAGATTAATGTAATACAAAGGAAAGTCATTTGTAATAAAACAAAATGTTCTGAAAAGAATCATGTTCTAGAATAATTTGTTCTAGGTTATCCTAGAGTATGGAATAAATTAAGCAAAAACTTGCACTTATAATAATAGTATCAATTGTGTATGTGTGTACATGTGTATGCATGCTAATATGTGCACACATTCTGCTACTATAATTATAATGAATAATTTCATATTTAAAACCAACCAGGGTGACTGGGGAAGTAGCTCAGTTGAACAGAGCACTTGCTTTACGAGAATAGTGCTGGGTTTGACGCTTGCAGAGGAACAAAAATAAAAGAGAGATGATTAAAGGACTTTAGGTTCCATGTACGAAGTGTGAGCCCACACACGTAGAAGATACAGGCAGACAAGTGCAGCAGAAAATTTTCAAGGAAATACTTGGCTTTGTTGCTGATATACCCTCATAAATGAAAAACTAGAAATAAACATGAAGAAAAGAATATAAAAAGCTAAGATAGGTGTCGACTATGATAAAAAAAAAACTAGTATTTGGCTAACTGATAAAACACCTGACTTATTAGTATATACTAAATAGAGAAAAATCACCAAATAAGGCATAGTGAACATGCAGGGACAGTTTATAGATTGTCAAAGCAAAGATATGAACAAGCACGAGGCTCTCATAAGTGAGCAGAGCCTTGCACACTCCTGCCGAATATCCCGAGTGTGGCAGACAATTGTGTAGTGAAGAGTACAGAGAGAAATGATCTCTTATCTTCCACAGCCAGTACCCACTTGGGTTTGCAGAGTGACTTTTTTTATAGCTCAAAGGGCTTTGGAGAACACTGTCTTCAGTGGGAAATAAAAGGTGAATGGGAATGGAGAGAATAAATTAAGATACCAAAAGCTGGTTGCATGGTAACCTCTCAGGATAGAATCACACTACGATGGTGGAGAGGCAGAAAACCAAAAGTAAATAATTTTAAGTAAGTGATTCATGTACCCTAAAGTTTTATTATGTAACTAGCAAAATTCCTTGCATACACACACACACACACACACACACACACACACACACACATACACACAAAGTGCACACACATCTATACCATAGTAAAAATGAGAAATGACTGTTAAATGAGTTTTGCTAATAGTCAATTAGTACCACTGAGTGTCACTTGTCTTTATCAGTCTAATAATGCTTGATTCTAAAAGGGTCAATCTGGAGCTAGGGAGATGGCTCAGCAGTTAAGAGCTCTTGCTGCTCTCACAGTGGACCTGAATTGACTCTCCAGCACCCACATTAAGTATCTCATAACTGCCTGAAACTTCAACTTCGGGGAATCTGATGCCCTCTCCTGGCCTCTGCAGGAACTACACTCATGTGGGCAAACATATATAGACATACAAAAAATTTTAAAAGTGATAATAAAATCAATCTCTAAATGTGTCAATCAATCAGCAGTCTCTATGACAGGGCCATATGTGACCACTACAAGAGTATAAAGATGGCTCAAAACAGGTTTATTATTAACATGGGTTGTATAAATGTGGTATACAGTTTATCGAAACAGTGAAGAAAAAATCATCTTCTGTTCTAAAGAAAACCAAACACCCTTAGCTTACGAAGCACCTGCAAGGTTTGTAATGCCATGGGAACAACCGCCTGATGTCTTGGAGAAAGAGTCCTTTACAGGAGCCAGGACAGATTCATTTCCACTCTACAGAAAATCCATCTCACTTTGAAAGCAAACATTCACTCATGTGATTCTGCCCTAAGGATTTCCCCAAGACAATTTACGATCCCTCAGAGAAGGGACTGGGGGGCCTGTCTCTTACTTTGTATATAGGTATGCGCGCATCTGTGTAAATGTCTGCTGAAAAGAGGGTGTCAGGTCCTCTGGAATAGGAGTGACATGCAATTGTGACCTGACTTGGTGCTAGGAAGTGAACTTGTATCTAGCCCTCTGCAAGAGCAGCATGCACTCTTAGCTACCAAACCATCTCTCCAGTTCCTGCAAAGGCTGTGTACATGTGCGCGCACGGACATGTGTGTCTACTTGTTTAATAAATATATTGTGAGAGAATATTTAGATATAACTAGCTATGGATATTTTGGTTAAAGGAAAGTTTTTTTCCCACCTTAATATCAGCAATTATAAATTATTTCGCCAGATGCACACATTATAGTGAACAGATTCTGCAATATTGTCAAGGTCTCATCACCCCAACCCAATTCCATAATTTCTGCTTGAATACCCTCAGTTCATGGTCCTCTAGGGACTCAAAGTGTATCCACTCCCAAACTCCTTGCCTACCCAGAACAGACAAACATGAACTCCTTGAAAACATGATCTTGGCAAAAATGGTCAAAGTAAGATAAAGTCCCACTGTGTGGGGCGGAACTGAAATTGTGTAATTGTCTACTTGATAAGAAAACAGATTCAGACACAGATGCAAATGCACACACACTGAGACACTGACTGAGAAAAGATAACCAAATAATAGGGTGATGCAGCCATCAGCCAATGACTGACGCCAAAACCACAAGCAAAGAAGAAGCAAGACATTATTTTTCCCTAGAGCTCTGCAGAAGAGCATGACCACACAGATACAACACCTTGCTTGAAGACTTTAGCCTTCAGAACTGAGCAAGGATACATTGGTACTATTCTAAGGCACTTAGTCTATGGTACTCTGCTCACAACAGTCCCGGGGAAATTAACATAGCCAGTATTCACTTGGATGTTTAATGGCTGTGCACATGTTTCTGAAGAGTCACCTCACTGAATGCCGGGGAAATGGCTCAGTGGGTAGTGCCTGATGGACAGACATGAGGACCTGAGTTCCATCTCTACAGCCCACATAAAAGTTGAGCTCAGTGGTACCTGCCCATAACTCCAATGCTGGCATGGATGGAGGCAGGCAGGTGGATACTGGGGGACCGATGACCACAAGTCTAGATGTATTAGAGAACTCCAGGTCCAGTGAAAGAGCATCTCAAAATATAAGGCGGATAGAGGAAGACATTTGTCTAATTTCAACATCTGGCCTCCTCTACATGTGCATTCAGAGGCAGGAATGCACACACACACACACACACACAGATTTATAAAACAGTTGGCTCACTAGGATTTGTCTTGCAAACCCCATTTCTATCAAGTCATTTTCACCACTGGACCATCACACTGATACAAGGCTGGGGACTGGTAGAGCACTCGCTCAGGGGGAAAACTCAGTCAGCAGAATTTACAGAAAGGTGTGAATGGTGATGATAACCAAGCCAGATGGTACCGAGCAAAAGCGCTCAGGTGCCAGCAGGTTATGGAGCTTACTGTGTTCCTGTTTAGCAGGTCTCGCCTCTCTCTAATAATTTTTCCTTGGTTATTTTACTTAAGAGTCCAATCTGTGTATTAGTTTCCTCATCTGGAAAATGGAAAAACATAATAACAACCCCTGCCTCACAGAACTGTGAAGATTAAATTACATGCTGCATGTAAAGTGCTTATTTAGCACACTACCCAAAGCATGGTGCACGTTCAGTAAACACTGGCTATCACGATTGGCAAAGGTGCCGTTAGGGAAGGCTACAAACAGGTAATTACCTTATTCAATTATAAAATAAAAGCAAGAGCCGCTGAGGGCCCAGTAATCAAAACTGCATTGCTCTTACAGAGGACCCAAGTTCAAGCCACAGCACAGGGCAGGAAGCTCAAAACCTGGTTTTCCAGTTCAGAGGATCTGAAGCCCTCTTCTGGTATCCTTGCATGCACACATACATGCACACATACATACACACACACACACACACACACACACTTATACACAGATACCACATAAATAAAATCTATGAGCAGGTGTCAATTGCAGATAAAAATTACTTTCCCCCATTTGAGTCTCATTGGGTACATTAATCACACTTATACCCAGAAGTAGTTGGCCAACACAAAACAAACTCGCTGGTATTTTGTAGATGTTGTGTCTCATATTGCTTTGTTTGGGTATTCTTTTTGTCTTACTGGTCTTCTGCTTGTCTATTATAGTTTACAATTTTGTGTTTTTATGGTGCATGTATATTTCCATGGTTTTCTCCAGATTTTTTATTATTCTGTTGTTTATTTAGTTGCTGTTTGCTTGTTTGCCTGTTTGTTTTCTAAAGAGAGAGAGAAGGAAAGGGCATGGATTTGGGTGGGTGAAGAGATGGGCAGGATCTAGGAAGAGTTGAGGGAGGGGAAACCTTGATCAGAATATATTATATGAAAAAAGTTTTCAATAAAAAAATCTGTTTAAAAGATGAAAAAAGCAAAAACCATGTGATGTCCAGAATAAAGCCCTCAAAAATGACACTTTTTTTTTCAAATAGAAAAGCTAATTTTCCTTGCAGATTATTTGGGCATTCTGTTCCATGGATTACCTTTAAATGAAAAATCCATTTGATTTTGGAATAGCAGTAGCTGAATACCACAATGATTGCCAGCGCTTCCCTACATTATTACTTATACAAGTTGACACCTTGCAATCATTTCTGAGTGAAACTCATAGCCAGTAAGGCTTTGCACCAAGAAGACAGTGAAGAAATACTTTCCTCTGCAAGGATTCGTGTGTGTGCATCATGTGCATATGTTCATAAGTACCTGTGCACATGTGTGTGTTGAGACTGACTTATTGTCTTGCTTCATTGCTCTGCACCTTCATGCTGGAGGTAGGGTCTCCTCATTAGAACCCCAGTGTTGACAAAACTGCTAGATTTGCTGGCCAGTGAACTCTAGAGCTCTGCCTGTTTCTGTACTCAGCCTTTGTGTGTGTGTGTGTGTGTGTGTGTGTGTGTGTGTGTGTGTGCATACATGTATCTGTAAGTGCATGGCATTTGTATTCCATATGTGGGGGTGCATGCACACATGCCTCTGTGTGTACATGGGCCCAAGCAGGCTATCTAGTACCCTGCTGCACCACTCTCTGCCTTATTTGGGATTGGAACTCAGGTCATCATGCTTGCACAGCAAGTGTTCTAGTACACTGAGCCATTTCTCAGGGCCATAGCCTTTTTATAATTTTTGTGGGTGGTAGCGATCTGAACTTAGGTCCTCAAACATGCCTGTCTGCATGGCAGGCACTTTAGAGACTGAGGCGTCTCCCCAATGTTTAACTAAATATCTTGAGCATGTACTAGGCTCTTCTCCCTAGTGCAGAAACTTTGCCCCTACTGGAAGCAGAGTATTTCTTTGCTCCTTCCAAACAGCACAGCAGAGAACATGTGAATTATCTCCACGGTGGTTGTCAGAGGGCTAGCCTTAGTGTGTAGGGCAGTACCAGGGGTGGATGGGATATGCAAAAAGCATACTTGGGGTGCTCACTGACCATCTGCTAGAGGGAGAGGTAAAGGGTTCTATGAGTTATACTTCTTAATGAAATCAGAATCCTTAAATCTAGACTAGACTTCGCAATGTATAGCCACAGAAGAGAAGACACCAAGAGAGGGCAGAGGCCTCTGCCCTCGAGCCCCACCCCAGAAGAGGCTGCAACCCTCTACTCTGCAGCTTGTAGAGAGAAGCTTAAGTTCCAGGGAGGAGCAGAGAATCGCAAGCCTCACAGGAATCTGAGGGTACTCTGGTTGGTCGCATGAAAGTTGGGAGTTTGAGACAGAAGCTGCTTGTCAACTGGAACGGAGGTATTGTATTTGTTTGTTTGATTGTATGTTTGTTTATTAAGGCAGTGTCTCACGAATGTCAAGCTAGCTTCAAACTCCCTATGAAGCCAATGATGCCCTTAAACTAATAGTCCACCTGTCTCTACCTCCAAAGTGCTGGGATTATAGGTATGAACTACAACATCCAGTATATTCAGGGATGGGGATTAAACCCAGGGTCTTGTGTATGTTAACCAAACACTCTGCTACCTGAGTTACATTTCCAGTCCAGTATTTAATATCAGAATGATACATGACTATAATGGATCCTAGGCAATGTTCTGAAGAATTAGATAGATGCTGTAACATTAGATCAGTCCTGGGACAGTCAAACAGAAATCAGGTGAGAACGAAACACTATGTATGCACTGATAGAGTTGGAGTGTCTGGCCTCTCAAATTCTATCCTAATATTTGTTCTTACCTCATAATTATATTAATGAAGGTACAAATCTTCCTGTTCTCCAGAATTAAAATATTCCTGTTAGGGCTAAATTCCACCTGCCTTTCTGCTCCGTATGTGTAATTGCTATTCACTTTGTAGAGGTAGAGTAACTTTACTACAAAACACAAGAGGCTCACAAACCCAATACCTTCTGCACATGGCATGAAGCCACAAGCAGAAACATCCACACTGACCTCATGTCATAGGTCAGAGCCAAAACAGGGAAATGTTAAAAATGTTATGTTAAAATCACCTTTTGGTTCTGTGTATAGAATGTATATGAAAAACGACTGAATTCGGTATTTATTCCTGGCTTTTAGGCTGAGGAGATGGCTCAGTTGGTAAAGTTCTTGTCAGGGAAGCATGAGGACCTGGGTTTGATATCTAACACCCACATAAGATAGCCAGGTGAGCTAGCATGATCTTGCAATCCCAGCATTGGACTATTGATGTTAGACAGAAGAATTCCCAGAGCTCCATGGCCAGCCAGCCTAGCTAGACTGGCAATCTTCAGGTTTAGTGAGTGAGACCCTGCCTCAAAAGTCAAGGTGGAGAGTTATAGTGGAAGACACTTGATGTCAGCCTCTAAATGCCGTACACATGCACACAGGTGGTAAAGCACTCATACACTCAGTACACCCACCCACTCACCCCCTCCCACACTACACACACACACAAACACACACACACACACACACACAGAAGAAATCTTGCATTTTAGTTCCAAGACATCTCATTATATACATGCAAATATTATAAAATCCAAAATTAAAATTCTGAAATTCACACAACTTCTGGTTCTGATAGTTTGGAGAAGGGATTCTGAAGCCATGACATCTCTTCAAGTAGCCGCCCATACATATTCATGTACATTTGGTATCAGTTTGGGGGCCTGTGTTTACATATGCAGTAAGTGGGATCCTGAAATGCCCCCATAAAACTTCTTGCCTGATCCCTGGAACTCTGGATTTGATGAGATATTACAGTCTGATTAGGGTATGTGTCAAAGGGAATGTTGCAAATATAATTAGGATTACTAATGAGTTGAATGTGAATCAGTCACAAGAGAGAGGATTCCAAGTAGGCCTAATGTAATCACACGCCCTTCCAAAGCAGGGCTTTCTCCAGGTGGGCACAGATGGGAAATCAGAGGTATTCAAAGCAGGAGAAATGGAGGCGGCATCGCAAGCTTTGGAACTAGAAGTGGTCCTGTTATACAGGTAACACCAGACGCTGAGTGCACCGGGCTCAGAGGGGACATCCTCCCTGCAACTGCAAAGAAGACAATTCTACCACATTTTCCCCTTTAGTATTATGCATCCAAAGTTGGCCTTAAAATCTCTGTGTAATCAAAGATGACCCTCAACATCTGACCCTCCTGCCTTCACCTATGGTACCCGAGGATTACAGGTGTGTAATTACAATTTGTGCAGTTCTGGGGATGGAACCCAAGATTCTAGAGGCCAAGCAAGCTCTCTAGACACTGAGCTACACCCCCAGATACAGTTACAACTTTAATGAGCCTAGAATCAGAGTCTTCCCCGGACCTTCTAGGTAAGAAGGCCTAGTGGCTTAGCTGAAACCTTGATTTGAGTTTTGGTGCCCAAAGCAGGGAACTCAGTGGAACCCACTTAGACTTCCTGCCTGTAAGATTAGAATGAACATAAATATATGCTTCAAGTCCCTAAATTCGTGATTATCACTTATTATTATAATTTATTATTATAATTTATTATTATTATTTAGCAATAGAAAGTGAATGCCAGAGATTACAGTAGTTTGGTTTTATATAAGAATAAATATAAGCCAGAATTCCAACCAGTGGAAGAATATTGGCTGTGCATATATGTGAGTCCCTGGGTTTGATCCCTGACACAGCAGAAAACAGACAGATGAAAACAAATAAGTGTATTTGTGATTTTTCCATTGCTATGATAAAATATATTTACAAAAAAAAAAAAGCTTTGGAGAGAAAGTATTTATTTTTGCTTATAGTTCCAAAGGGTGTACAATCCATCACAGCGGGGAAGGTACAGGCAACTGGGGCATGAGGTCTGATCTGATGATCATATTCCAACTGCACACAGGAAACAGAGAAAGAGAGCAAGCAAGACATGTGGCCAGGATACAGCGCCTCCAAGCTCACCCCTCGGGTTGTACTTTCTCCACTAAGACTTCACCTTTTAAGGGTTACATAACCCTCCCACACAGCACCACCAGATGGGGACCAAATGTTCATATCCATGAGCCTGGGGTAGGGGTGGGGGGCATTTCTGATCCAAAACACAAGAGGAAGTCAGTCTTATGAATCTATGAACACAGCTCATTCTTTGAAACCATTTCATGCTATTCCATAGTATATGGGCATGTCGTTTCCAAAAATGGTTGCCAACAACTCCTTCCATGACTGCACAAACCTGCCATCCTTACTAGTACTTCCCATCTCTTTGAATCTGGGCTCACCTGTTACTTTTCTCATTCATAAAAGGGGAAGCAATGCTGTGGAACCTCTGAACTAAGGTCCTGAAAGACCTTGACCTTAAAAGACAGTACCTGCTCATGAATGGAGACACCTGGCTTCATGAGTAATACTGTTACCTAGACATTGGCTGATGCTAGAATCATAGGAAAACTGTGCAGTTCAATATTACTCAGAGTTTGCCAATGGCAGGGACACACTATATAGCACCTGAGTGAGGTATGTACTTGCAGCCTGTGATCAACACAAATCTAGCTTGGTTCTAGTTACCATTCATGGAGCCAAGAGTGGACTGATGCTGAAGTATCAACAACAAATATATCATGTCTCAGTAGGAGGGAGTTCAGGAACTATAGATTTGGTAACTTTGGGGTTCTGGATATGCAGAGAAATAACTGGCCACATCTCCATCTCTTTATGGAATCTGGTTTTGTTTTAGGTTTTTGTTTGTTTTGTTTTTGTTTTTTTCTGAAACAGAGTTTCTCTATGTGGCCTTGGCTGCTCCTGGAACTTGCTCTATAGACCAGTCTGTCCTGGAATTCAGAGATCCACATGCCTCTGTCTCTGGAGTGTTGGGATTGAAGGCGTGGGCCACCACTACCTGACCTCTTTATGGAATCTTCAAAGTTTTGCTAACATAATTTACTTACTTTCTTTTTTTTTTAAGATTTATTTATTTATTAGGTATACAGCATGTATGACTGCAGGCCAGAAGAGGGCACCAGATCTCGTTACATATGGTTATGGGCCACCATGTGGTTGCTGGGAATTGAACTCAGGACCTCTGGAAGAGCAGTCAGTGCTCTTAACCTCTGAGCCATCTCTCCAGGCCCCATAATTTACTTTCTTTGGTTAGTCAATTCCAGCCTGTCTCCCAAGAAAGAATGAGATTTTTAAGTGCTATATGCCATTTTCACCTTAGTGTTTATTTCATTGTCAAATCCTTTACTAAGAATAGGATTCAATAATGAAGGGAGGAAGGTGGTTGAGTACAATGAGGAAAGAGCCTCCTAGAGAGGAGGTTGGGGACAAAGGGGCAGATTATATCAACAATGGCCTCTATGTCACAGCATCAACATGTGTCCCTGGGCACACAGGCACAGGAGAGCGGGAGCACAGTGTGCCCTCCATAGCAGGGACACACAGCAAAATCATGTTTTAAAAGTGTGCCCTGGGGCTGCAGAGATGGTCCAGTTAGCAAAGTGCCTGCCAAGGAAGCATGATGATTTGAGTCCCATATCCTGCATCCATGTAAAAACCCAGACACAAGGCTGAGCATGGTGGAATAAACCTTCAATCCCAGCACTTGGGAAGTAGAGAAAGGGAGATGTATGATCCAGTATGATCTCAATAGCAAGTTCCAGGCCAGCTGGAGCTAAGTCATGAGCCCCCCTTCTTAAACAAAACAAAAGAGCCAGGTACAGTGGTGTGGCCTATAATCACAGGGACAGGTAGTTCCCTGGTGCTCACTAGCCAGTCAGTCTAGTTGAAATGTTGGGATCCAGGTTCTCTGAAAGACTCGATCTCAAAAAAGTACAGTAGAAATGATTAAGAAAGACATCTGCCATCCACCTCTAGCCTCAACATGCAAGCACATACATGTTCACACATACCTACATACCTGCAAGCACACGTGCATACGTACAAAATATACACCATTTGAAGCACATCAAAGCTAGTGTGACTTATCAGGTACTTGTCCTTGCAGCCTGTATTGTAGTGGACCCCTGTAGAGAACTGATGATGATCCCAAGAAGTCAACAGGAGCTCCCACGAGGCACCCCCTGAGAACTCACAGACCATTGACCATCTTGCTACCATGGCCTCCTGCAACGTTTCAGTCTAGAAAACACAGCCTCAAACACTGAAGTCAATGAGAACTGTTTCCAAAGCGGAACAAGGCACACACTTTGAGCAACAGCATCGACACCTCAGGAAAATTGCCTTCTGTCCCCTGTAATGTGATTATAATCGCGCACATCAATTTAAAGTTTCCACCAAGTCCACAAACTTCAGAGCTGCTACGGAGTCTCACCAAACTGTGTTAAAATAATTACATCAGGGCTCCCCCCACTTTATAATAAGTGGGCAGTAATTGTTGCTAAATTACAACTGAATTGCTGCAGAATTAGATGTTATATTCATATTAGGATGGAAGCGCTCCGTCGTGATGAATGAGATGGCTGTAACTACAGACAGAATTAAAATGATTAGCCACTTACCCCAACGTGTTGACATTTTTCCATGATTTTAGACTTATGTTTCAAGAAAACTTTCCAATTAAACTTACTGTGAATGGTTGCTTAGTAAAGCCCCAAGACAAATAGTCTGTAAAAGGTCGGCTTGATTAGTGAGTAAACATTAACACTAAAGAAAAAGCCACTCGGCCGAACCACCCACCTGAAATAACTGTTGGCAGATGATATGTTTAATGCCCAAGTTATAGTTGAACAATGCAGCTGTGTGATGAAGGCATGTGGCCATAATTAAAAGAGTCATAATAATTACCGCATAATAATTCATGTTATTTAATTACATACATTGTAACAAGCTGGGAAAAAGTTAAGAAGGGAAGAAAGGGACTGAGGGTAGGAGGGAGGAAGCGAAAGAATAGAAAAAACACATTACTCAATCCTCAGGGTTTCTTGTGTGTGTGTGTGTGTGTGTGTGTGTTTTAGGTTTTTAAAAAAATATGAAATGTACACTCATAAACTGGTGTTTAATAGTTTGCATAAAATGCTTAGGTATAAAGTAGTTGCAAATATTCCACATCTGAAAACTTGGGAGCAGCTCATTAGCCCGACTCTTGGCAGTGTGTTAGAAAAGCAATCTTGTACGAAAATGGGTGTTAAACAGTCATAGAACACGGTGATTTTCACACTTTCCTACTTGTTGAGGATTAGTTCTAAGATGTGTATGACAGTGGACAAGATGTTCCCATCTGAACAGTACCTGCTATGGCCTTCAAAGTGATTTTTTAAACAAAAAAAAAAAAATGCAAGCTGTTAAGGAGAGAAAACTTGCATTAAAAACTGATTTAAACTGATTCAAAAACACCTAGTTTCAAGTTGTTGTATTTTTTAACCTGAATTATTCAACTTAACCTCCTGTAATTATTTTTCTGCACCTAGGGTTCAACACTTAAAATATTTATTACGTGTGTGTGTGTGTGTGTGTGTGTGTGTGTGTGTGTGTGTGTGTGTGTATGTATGTGAGGGGGGGAGAGAAGAGAGAGAGGGGGGAAGGGGGAAGAGAGGAGAGGGGGGAGAGGGGAGAGAGAGAGGAGAGAGAGGAGAGAGAGAGGAGAGAGAGAGGAGAGAGGGAGAGAGAGAGAGAGAGAGAGAGAGAGAGAGAGAGAGAGAGAGAGAGATATTGATTGATTATGTGTGTGCTCTCTGGTACCATACCATGCTTGTAGAAGTCAGAGGATAGATAACCCGCAGGAACTTGATTCTCTCTTTCTGCCATGTGCATTCTGGATAATCAAACTCAGGTCTGCATCAGGTGTGGAGAAAAGAGCCTTTACCTGCTGAGCCATCTTGCCAGTCCAGGCTTCAATATTTTTAACATGTTTTTGAATTCTTCAAAAAGATGTTCATTTACTTTTCCTGTGTTTTTCACAACCCCATCTGGCTCAGTAACACAGGTACATATTTGGACCATGATTATTTGGGTCATCGACACTAGTTAGCTGTTGACTACTGCCACATTTACCCCCAAGACAGCTGTAATATCTACAAACATAAAGCATGTCTCATATACCAAATATCTTTATTTTTATAAAATTCCCTAGATGTCTCTCAAAGGACAAGGTTGGCAGTATAGTCTCAAAATAAACAAATAAATTTAATTTAATAAACAAACAAACAACAACAATAATAATAACAACAAAACTACACTTGGTCAGGCTTCCAAAATTCTGCCAGTCACCTCCCCATCCTCCCTCAGCGGCTACTTCACACATTCTCCTAAATCATCCCCTTCACTCACACACCATCCTCCATCTTTAATACAATTCCGGAGAGTAAAGGTTAGCAAACCACTTTGCCACCTATGTTTGAATACAAATTTGAGCTATGACACTACTCATTTTTTTAAACCAACTCTCTACACTAGGCAGAGTACCTGGCCTGTGTAAATTAGCGCAAACGGCCCCTGCATTTGCTCAGCAGGCACGCGGCATTTCTGTTCCCTATGGAGTGCATCTGGAAAGGTCTCCGTCCTGGGCTAGTGGGCAGATGAAGATGTGTTCCTGGTGGCCCATGGGCATATGTCTGATAATCTATTTGAAATAAGAATTTCAAGTTGGGGCTGGGGCATTAAATATGATAAATAAATGTTTTGTTTCATTTTTAAAATTCATCTGATTTATTCAACGTAACCTCCCATAATTACCTCAGGCAGTAAAATGCTTGCCTTTCAAACAACAACCCCTGGGGTCCATCCCACAGGAGCCACATAAATGAAGCTGGGTATAATGATGTCCATGTTTCACCCCAGGGCTGGGGAGGCAGAGATATGCAGGTCGCTGGGGTCAGTCCCCTCTCAGTAACTAATTTTCATCTGAGCCTCAAGGACCAACACCACAGTCTCACAGAGACCTCCTGTTGCTCTCCAGCAGATAAGAGCGAGCCATCACTTTACTCTACCCACTAGTCACATCACTGGCCCATCTTCTAGCCAGCGCAACTGAAGCTCAGAGTTAAAAGAACTCCTGTAAGGATGGGCAATGGGTGTGATATAGAACTGGGATATTCAAGTTCAGGCTGTGGGACCCAGACTCCGTGAAGACTAGTGCTTGATTTCTGTTCACTCCTTGTATTTGAACTCTAGCAATTGAACTGAAAACAGGAAAATTTGGATTGTAGCAACAGGATAACAGATTTTTATTGTTTACAGAAAACTTGCAAAAAAAAAAAAAAAGCCCCATCATGTTTATTTTGAACTCCAAATAAATTCTATTCCCAAATTTCATTTCTCTCCTGATGAAATTAGACGTAATGCTTTTTGTTTCAGCAGTTCAAATGAACTTTCTTCAATGGCTCAGAAAAATAAATTTCTACCTGAAAAAAAACTTCTTAAGCATGATTACTCCAGTATATATGTTATTAAAGTTATTTGTTTCTTTCTTTTCTTTCTTTTCTTTCTTTTCTTTCTTTTCTTTCTTTTCTTTCTTTCTTTCTCCTTCCTTCCTTCCTTCCTTCCTTCCTTTCCTTCCTTCCTTCTTTCTTTCTTTCTTGGCTATTTAATATGATAAACAAACAGTGATTTGCAAAATTAAATTACTCTTTTCAACCTGAAAAAAAAGACACTTAAAGCAACACAGGAGACGTGTAGAAATGAACGTTTCTACATCAAAGGAAAATTGTGGCTGTGACTGGGAGACTGTTACTCTGAGGCCCCTGTGAAGGAGGTAAGCCAAGAAGCCTGTTCAGAGGGAAGTATGTCCCAGGAGACATGTGAATGCGGAGATGAGGAAGAAGACACCATTAGCTAGAATTTCAGTCAGTCACTAACAGCCAATCAGCTAGGGTTCTCAGAGCTCACCCGATTCTGAACCCATAGTTGGGGGAAAGGGGATATTCAGGGCCAAGAAAAATGAAGGCAAGGGACAGAATAGGGTAATGGTTTTGTCAAAATTATGCAAAAAATTCAGTGACTCCAGGA
Source organism: Peromyscus aztecus (assembly GCA_902168405.1). Taxonomy (NCBI): domain Eukaryota; kingdom Metazoa; phylum Chordata; class Mammalia; order Rodentia; family Cricetidae; genus Peromyscus; species Peromyscus aztecus. The sequence goes on from CABHPQ010169480.1 coordinate 28,318, forward strand.
GCAAACAGCAGGTCATGAATGAATCATATGGAGGCCAACTTCTCTCAATAGACTTCTGAGCGCAAGGAAATAACATAGGGAAAAGTGTAAGAGACGAGGGGGACAGGGAGGGAGGGAGGGGGAGAAAGAGGAGGGGAAGAGAGGGAGGGAGGAAGGTTTGAAGAGACAGTGGCTGCTTCACTTGACTGATGAATTTCCTACAAACATATTTTCTAGTTTTTAATTAAATTTTTATGTATTTATTGTGTGTCCACATGCCATCACATACATGTTAGAGGTCAGACTACCATCTCCGTGAGGTGGTTCGCTATTCCACCATATGGGTCTCCCTGGTACTGAACTTAGATCACCATGCCTAGCAGCCAGGGACTTTATCCACTGAGCCATTTCACCAGCCCATAATTTCTGACAAACATTTTGAACATGGTTATTATTTATCATCTCTCATTCAGTTTGTTCTTGGGAATACTGATTTCAAAACCCAGGTGACTTCACACACGTGTGCACATACACCCGCTCCTGCCAGTCAACCACATCTCTGCTGTGATTCTGCCCCCCTGATGACCCATGTTTAATCGATGGCTAGACGTGCATATAAACACATGCAGGGGTGGATGCACACACAGGAGTCTCTGAGAGCCTTGCACGCTCACAACCACACGCTTGAGGAGCACATATGTAAGCCTGAGCTCCCAGAGCGCTGGACACAAACTCCTGCAAAGCGATAAACTCAACGGGCGACTCCAGAAATGTCACCTTCTCTCTGTGCGTCTCAGTCCCGCCATGTGAAAACTGAGGGCTTAGGATCAACGCTCCCCCTCTATCATCTGCAATCCAGGGCTCCATTTCCCCCATTTCTACCGGGCCCCAGTGGGAGTGACCGATGGCTCCCCTTAGCCATCTCATTACATACGTCTACTATTTGTTGGTTGCTACATTTCCCTGCAGTCACTTTTTCACATGAATGAAAGCTGTAGGTTATCTTCATCCGCAGAAGCTGCACCTGCATTTTCACCCTTCTATGGCTACTTTTGGAATCTTCTTTCCTCCAAACTAAGCGCAGTAATAGTTAAGAAAGAGGCCTTGGGAGGCTAGAGATCTGTTCAATAGGTGCTGAGTCAGCATGAGGACCTGAGTTCGGATTCCAGCACCAAAGTCAGAAAACAACAACAACTAACCAAACAAGGACCAACAGTCCTGGCTCCACAACTGTAACCTCTGAGCTCGGGGAAGTAGAGATGGGAAGATGGATGGGACTGGGTGGCCGCCAGCCTAGCAACAGGTTCACTGAGAGCCCTGGTCAAGGGAGTAAGGTGGAGGGATTGAAATGGAGCACCTGAGGTCCTCCTGGCCTCAGCATGCATGCAAGTACAAAGTACAGCGGCAAACCAATATTCTCAGATACAACACATACAGACACATGTACAGACACACACAGACACACGTACACCCTAAAATGAATGAAGGTTTCAGACTTACACACTGCCCGGGCTTGAAGAGTGACACTTAAGAGGACACTCTGGAATAAACTCAAGTACCCTTACCTATAAGATGGGATTGTACAAGTGACAAACTCTTGAGCAACTGTGACAGTTATACGAGAAAAGGAAGGCTTTGTGTGTTGGCTATTAAAATGGAAGCTGCTACTTAGATTCTTCCTCCTCAGGATAACGTCCTCAGTAAACTAGCACTTCCAGTTAAGATTTATCCAAATGAATGCCAAGGAAGTTAGAGAAAGCCCTTCTGTCCTCTTAGGAAATCAGTGCATTAGGAAATCAGATCAATTGTGATCTAAAGGGTGTGTGTGTATGTATGTATATGTGTACCAATTAGCATGTGTGCATATATGTGTATGTGTGCCTGTCTGCCTATATGCATTCATGTGTGTGTATGTGTGTGTCTGCACCTGTGTGCATTCATGTGTGTGTATGTGTGTGCATCTGTGCATGAATGTGTGTGTGCATTTTGTGTGTGCATACACACCTGTGTGCCTGTGTACATGCATGCGTGTGTGTGTGTGTGTGTGTGTGTGTGTGTGTGTGGTGTGTATGCTTGTTTGAGGCTGTATGTATGCATGGGGAGAGAGGAGGACGCCTGGTGTCTTAGTTAGGGTTTCTATTGTATGATACAACACCATGACAAAAAGCAACTTGGTCGGGAGCTGAAGCAGAAGACATGGAGGCATGCTGTTACTGGCCTGTCCGGTCTGTTTTCTGATACAGCTCAGGTCCACCTTCCCAAGGATGGTCCCACACCCTGTGGGCTGAGTCAACCCAGATCCATCATAAATCAAGAAAATGAATGGCCTACAACTTTTCCCAAAGGCCAATCCAGTGGAGACATTTTCTCAACCAAGGCTTCCTCTTCCCAAATGACTTGAGCATGGTGTCACATGGAAAAAAAATTAACCAGGACACAGGGACTGTCTCTCCCTGAATCCAGAGCTAGACTGGAGAGCAGTAATCTCAGTGGCCCTTCCATTCCTACCCTCCCCACCACACACCAGTGCTGGGCTACTGGAACAAGCATAGCTCCTCCCAGCTCTTCACATGGATTCGAGGGACTGAAACTCAGGCCCTCACTCTCAGGCAGCGATCACACTCACCTATGAAGCCGCCCTCCAATCCATAACTTCTCCTGTGGGTCACTCTCTCTGTGCTCTCTTCTTCAACTGTCTGTGACCTTGGGAAAAATCTTTCAGCATTCCCAGATAAGAGCTGGCCCTGCCAAGCGGAGTTCTTAGCCTCTTCACCAGAAAACAAAACCATTTAAAGATGGCCGGAACTAAAAACTGTCTACAGTGTGACTTCTTCTCAACTCACAGAGAAATCAGCCACAGATCCGCAGCCCCATCTCTAGTTAGACACTGAGCACAGCAGGGAAAGATGTATCTACACGTGTGAGAACCTGCTAATTGCAGAACTGTCCCCAAGGCCTGAGCCTCTGTCCCTGTTTCCCCATCACTGAATTGGAAACCAGAGATGTTGCTGGTGACACCAGAATTTAATTTCTCAAGACAGGAACTTAGAACTTCCCAATTTGAAGCTGCCAACTTCATCCTGAGCAACCAAGTCTGTTAAGTCATCCTGAAGTGATGGTGTCAGAATCTTGTGGGAACCAATGGAGCATGGAACAGATATCACGATCACTGGCTGTACAGAAGAGGCCCCCTTTCCACTTACATCCCATTTCTTCTTTATTCTCCCTAATTCCCTTCAAGACACGAGCCCGGGATCTTTTTTATACTGTTGCAACCTACCCTTTCCCCTGGCTTTATTACGTACTTATCTTCTTAAGCAACAGCAAGCTTTTGCATCCAGCATCCCCCCTTCCTAAACACTCAAAGATCATCATCTCACTTGCTCTCTGGCTCCTTCAGCTGCATCCTTTAGGATCCTTAAGTGAATGTCATCAGACCTCAACATGTTCAGTTATTGGAGCGTGCCTCGACCTGCTTCCCGCAGACGGGGACTGTACACTTGCTCATTAACTGCTCCTGCATTAGCACCCTTTTACTATTAACCTTTGTAGTGAAGAAGGCAGCAGAGGACCTATTAAGGCTCTCACAGCCTGTCTGCCATGTGGCCTGCCCCACACTTGCTTTTCTCTGGCTCCCTGTTAATAAAAAGCCAGCCTCCCCTTGTGGGTAATTCACTCCAGGATGAAGGGCTTGAGGAACTACTGTGCCACTTAATTCTCTAAGAAAAACTCACCGCGTCCTCTTGCGTTCTCTAGCGTATGCACCTTTGGTTCTTGGCATTTCCACAGAACCCTTAGACTCTTACCAATCACACCGGAAACATGCGTTGCCTCGCTAGAGACGCACCTGAGTCCACGGACTCTTATAGGACTCCTGTGGTTCTTTTCATTTTGAATATTTGTTTTATTTTTCTTTATGTGTGCATGCATCTGTCTGTGTGAATGTATCCCACGTGGGTGTAGGAGGCTGTCAAATTCCCTGGAGCTGGCTGATGTGAGCCACCCAAAAGGAGTCCTGGGAATTAACTGGGGTCGTCTTCAAGGGTAGCAAGTGCTCCGAGTTTCTGGGTCCTCTCTCAGTACCCACCCCCTTCACTTTTTGTTCTTAACAACCAGCCAGTGAACAGAGATACTAAAAGTTACAAGGAGCAGGTGTTTTAATTGTTTGATCTTTTAAATTATATTGTATTTTAGCACCTTCCACACGTCCTAGGCGGGCGAGGTCAGGGGTGCCTGCTCAGTGGAGCAGCGTTTGGGGCATTTTTATAGTATTTCCTTCTCATCTGTTGCCACTGATGCTCTTCCGTCTTCCCCAGAGAGGAGGGAGTGGTGTTCTTCCCACCATGCACAGCCTGGGTGAAGGTCATGATTTTAGAAAACAGGAGAAAAGTGATGTTGGAATCATTTCTAGCTTTCAATCTGGAAGGCCGCTTCTTAGTGCTGTGGCTGAACCTGTGTGACTGTGAAAATAGTGGTTTGCACAAACACGGCTACACTGGACAACGGAGCAGGAATGGAGCCATGAAAACAATTTCTTAAGAAGGTTGGAGGGTATTTTGTTTTGTGTTGTGTTATTGGCTCATAAAGTGTAACAAGGAGAAAGGGCCCAGGAGATTCTTTTAGGGAAGAGGAAAGTTGAGACCTCAGGACTTTCAGGAACTGCTTGGGTCATTGCTTATTAACGGAGCTGAAGTCACTGGGGAGAGCCATGAGAACCATGGGTAGGATTTCCAAGTTTGACAGTATCTCCCTTCTTTTTTTTACCAAATATCAATCTTTCTGTTAGCCTGCCCATGTATGGAAGCTATTGTTACTTTCCTCCTTGCTGCCTGCATCTAAGATACAAACCAGTGATTTTGAAACCTCAGAAGGCTGTATTGGGGCGTGGCATGTGGGTATGCCTGATGGAGCCAGACTGTAACACTGGTGTCCTTCCCCAGCCACTCCCCACCTTATTGTTTATTTATTTGGATACAAGTTCTCCCAATGAACTTGGAGGTCACCGATCCTTCCAGTCAGGCTGGAAGGCCAGGGAGCTCTGAGGTCTACCTGCCTCTGTCTCCCGAGTGGTATGCTTAAGGTCTTGCTTTCCCGGTTTGCCATCTGAGTGCTGGGGATCAGAAATGAGGTCTTCATGCTTACGTGGGAAGTGCTTTTCCATTGAGCCTGCTCCCGGTCCCAAACCTTACTATCGAAAGGAGCTTTGTGAGGAAACCAAGAGAAATGTAAATAAAGTGTCAGTCAATGTCCTCGCTCACTTGCTGAATTTCCATATTTAGAGGTTTGCAAAATAGAAGATGATCGGCATGCAGTGGAGGGAATGCCCTTGAGTGCCCTCCAGATCAGCTGCACTGGCCGGCCCATGATGAGCCCCTCCAGGCACAAGGGGACTGAGCACCCACTCCGATGCTGGTGGAGTGCCATCCTCCCCAGATGCCGATGGAAATAGAAAGAGCCTTTGGCAAGCTCCAATCTAGCAGAGGAAATAGACCTTTAAAAAATCGGTTAGGGCCTCATCTAAATGGCTTTGTTGGGAATCATTTCACCCTCTTCTTATTTCTGCCCATCTACAAGGCCTATTCTTCTAAGGTGGAAAATAACCCTTAAGTATTATCTAGTCTGTCGCCCTGACTGTAGGCGAGAAAATGATGTAGTCACTTCTGTCACTGAAGAAAAGAATGAGTCTCTTCCCCGTGGCCTCTAACAGTTAACCAACTTTACTATTAGAACAGAATTATATTATTCTCAGGCAATATCCTCACACTGGAACTCAAGCCTCTTTTCCTCCTTTTATTGACACTTTAAGAAGATGAGCATTTAATAACCCTGCTAATTTAACATGAGGATCATCACAGCTTCCTGCTTTCTGGGATCCACGGGCTGCCTTTATAATCAACCAGGCAATGTGCAAAATCCTCCACGCCTGCCTTAATCAGGGAAGCTTGAGAGCTATACACAATAGACATCCAGAAATATCTACAAGACAAGGGCAATCCTGGATGAGTCCACCAAGCCCAATGACACAGAGAACACCTCTGGGGTCAAGGTCCCTGCTATGCACACCAAGGGGTAGCTGCTCCTTAGTTTTAGTAAAGTACAGAGAGATCATGGGAGGTGATGAGCTATGAGTTCATATCTCTAGTCTTTTCCATGACCTCGACTCAAATAAGTCACTAGCAAAACAGAAATCTCCCAGGAAGTGAGAAAGGAAAAGAAAGTTCACACAGACGTTGTAATGAAGCCTGGTAACCTTTCCATATATATATATATATATGTATGTATATGTATGTATATATGTATATATATATGTGTGTGTGTGTGTGTAAATATACATATTTACCCTTTGTTTGAATTTAGGGGGCTGAGCTTAGGAACTCACACTTGTACAGCAGGTCCTTCACTGACAAGCCTTCTCTTCAGAATGCCCTTACTATTTGAGGGAGTTCCTGGCACGGCCTATATGATTTCAAAATATCCAACAGTCAGCATCATTTCAAAAGAGTCTCTACTTCTCACTCATCCTGCACAAATGATGCTTTGTACCCTCTGACCAAGATCTTCCCCATGTCCTCCAGCCCTTGAAGAATTTCAGTTCTATTTTATTCTTGTACTCAGGCTTCACTTCTTCAATATTCCACATGAAAGTGAGGTCATGCAGCATTTGTCTCTGTGCCTTGCTTCACTTAGTCTGAAGTCCTCGAGGTTCATTTCTGCTGTTACAGGTAGTGAGATTTCCTCCTTTAAGGCTGACAGTCTCTACCCCCCACCCCCGCACCCCCGTATAAACATACCATTTATCCTCTGTCCATCTATTTTTTTCAACAGACTTATTGGTTGATTCAATTTCTTGGATATTGTGAATAATGGCATATAAGTTTTATCAGCTCTATACTCATCCTCATTTTAATTTTTTTTTTTGCTTTCACATTTGTTAAGGTGCCACCATTTCCTCTCACACTGATTTATAAAGGAAGCAATTCTACCAAACACATCTCAAGGTTGTAAAAAATATCCCTTCTGAGAAGCAAAGCCTCCAGATTACACAAACATTAATTTAAACAACACGTACTCCCAAAACATCTCAGGATAAAAAGCACTTTATAAAATTAAAGGATGATTTAACTAGCTGCCATGCATCTCAGGGTTAGTCAGTCAAACCTCAAGCTCTGACCAGGGGATATGTGCTGCATAATTCCCAAAACAAAATTCTCCCAAGCTGTTTGGAAAGAATTACGTTTGCGACTGAAAAAGCAGTGTTGTAAATGAGCATCAGTGATAAGGGAAGGGACACACAGCTCTCAATTAAACCAGTTGTGTCTCCTTTAACAGGTATTATAGAAAAATGTTTCCCTCTGGGCCAGTGAGCTTTCTCAACCTGAAAGGATGCCTGAAGCCAAGCTTGCTGACTTGAGTTCAATCCCTGGTACTCACTCAGTAGAAGGAGAAAACTAACTCTCCCAAGTTTTCATCTGAACTCCACACTTTCACACATCCCCAATAAATAAATAAGCAAATAAATAAATAAATGTATTTCTTCAACTTAAAATTATATCCCCTATATGCTTACAGATGTAAACAGACTTACAAAAACTGATATTGCTGGTTCAAGGACAAAGAAAATAGAGGAGATAAAGAAAATACATGATTCAGTTTTATTTTAATTATAGTTTTATAAATGCTTCAGCTATGACTTTATTTATTTGGATCTTCGCTGCTACCAAACATAGTCATAGTTTTCAAAAGTCTGCTTTTAAATGTGAGCATTGCTTTGAATTCAAGTGATTAAGCAGATGGAATATCAAGCTTTGATTCCATTTAACATTCTCAATGGGACCACATTTTACTGGGAAAAAAAATAAATGTAAAACTAAGTATTAAAACACTTTATTCCAACATGATAGGGAGAGTTCCAGAATGAATGCAGAAACATATAAAGTCAACGTAAATTCAATTATTAAACCAAGTTACCACAGGAACATGCAGAAACACAGGCATTCAAGTAAATAAATTATTCTGATTTTGTTACTGGCTGACACAAATTACTCATTTCCTTGGACTTGAAACAGAAAGGCTTCAAAGCTGAAGGAGAGATGCAATCAGAGGAGAAAGCTCATTACTCATCCTCCACCAGCCTCACAGAAACCGAGAAGTCCAGGTATACTTTATCCCCCAACAGCCTCACCAGAGGTGTCCCTAAACCAGCCTATAGCACGCTCAACTGTCACCCACAGATCTGCTTCCTGTTGTAAGTTCCTGAAACAGTTCTCTAGGGCTATATCCACACTCCACTCCTTACAAAATGTCTCTCGTTGCTTTTGCTAATAACGTAGTGAAGTCTGGGGGCTATGGAGGTGGTTCAGATACCAAGCATGAAGACCTTGGTTTGATTTCCAGGAGGCATGTCTAAAGAGCTGGGTGTTGTGCGGCATTCTTGTAATCCTAGCACTGGGGAAGTAGAAACAGATGGATCTCTGAGGCTCACTGGCCAGAGAACTTAGCCCAGGTAAAATGAGAAACTCTCTCTAACAAAGTAAAGTGGGGTGGAGAATATGGCTCAGCAGGTAAAGGTACTTGTCATGAAACATGATGACCTGAGTTTGATTCCAAGGATCCACATGGTAGAAGAAAAGAACCAACTTCCACAACTTATCCTCTAACCATATA
>CABHPQ010169481.1:0-42833 GCA_902168405.1 Peromyscus aztecus
GTCTGTGGTTTCTCCATGAAAACTCTTAAACCTAAGATTTAAAGTCTGTGCTTGAATTTCTGATTTGGAGAATCTTTCAATTGCAAAGGTTAACGATTAACTCTATTCCATTTCTGTTGCTGGGACAAAATATTCTGACAAGCAACTTAGTTAGAGAAGAAAGGATTTATCTGGATTAAAGTCCACCATTGTGGGGAAGTCAAGGTAGAAACATAAGGCAGCAGTCATATCACATTTAAGGGCAGAGAGAAAACGGACGCGTGCATGCCTACTCCACTGCTACCATTCAGAACTCTCTGCCTAGGGAATGGTGTCACCCACAGTGGGCTAGGTCTCTCCATGTCAATTAAGTTAATTAAGACTATCCCCACATGCATGTCAACAGGCTAACCCAATGTACCCAGCCCCTCATGAAGACTCTCTTCCCCCGTGATTCTAGATTCTGTCAAGCTGATAAGTAAAGCCTAACCATTACCTGGATCTTCTCTAACCCCTTCATTTCAATGCATCCTCTGAATGGTCATTGAGCCTTCCACTGCTTGTCATTCTTCTAAGCACTGAGAAGCCAAAGATGAACAGGATAACTCTGACCCAGGAGAGGTTAACAGAACACACATGTTTATACAATTAACTGTGCCATAGCTGCAAACTCCACAGCAGAGAGGTGAGCAAGGCTTCTTGGAGGAGGGTGCTAGAGGGTTGCAAAGTCAGAAAAACTACCCAGTACTCTAGACACCAAATGCAAAACCCTTTCCACTATCCACATATGCTACGCCTCCTGCCATTTTGCCAGGCGATATTCTGTATAAACCTTGTGTGACCACAGGCATGGGATTATCTCCTGGCCTTCTTGTTAATATGTTCCCATCTCCAATCCAAGGTCAACAGTCAGTTGCACTTTGGCTGAGAACTATATAATTTGGATTCAGGCATAAAACCACTCATTTCCCTTAAAACATTACTTTGGAAGCCATCAAGCCGTTGATGGCTGTCACCCACATTTATAATTCACTAGAACAATTCTACTTAGCTGTGTCTATACACGGCCACAGAACAAACCACATTTTTGTTAGTTTATTGGTTTTTGTTACCGCCTCTGTCATAACTCTAACCAACTAGTCAGAAGTAGCCTCACTGCTTGCCCACTGCTCATTTTCACGTCCTTTGTTCTCTAGGTTGAAATTACACAAACGGGCATGCACTAAAATTTTTACTCGTCGATGGGCTAAAGTATGATTAAATTTATTCTAACTTTACTTTTTCTTAGAAATTCATCAGCTGTTTGCAGAAAACTAACAATGGCCTGGGATAAGGCCAAGTGCTTCAGGATTTACAACAATGAGACCAACCGAGTTCTGCAGGAGCTTGCCGCAACAATCCAGACATTCCACTTTCAACCTGATTTCAGAGCAGATATTGGCTCTTCTAACGGGGGGAAAAAAATGCCACCCTAAAAAACATTCTAAGAACAAAGACTGCCTAAGAGTGAAGTCCGTTCCTCTTAGCTAACAAGGAAAACTGTTTTGGAGCCTGGGGTGTTTAAGCATCCTTCTCCTGATTTGGGACCCGGTCTACAGCCTGCCTCGCTCTGATTGGAAGAAGAACATAGTGAGTGACGGAATCAGGAGAGATTTGTGAATCTGTTCACTCCGCAAACCGCCCACCACCTGCCAATTAACAAGCCTTCCCACTGAGTACTGTGGGAGGGACGTAAGGATGGAGGCGCCGCTGGGAAGTGTGCAGCTTTGTGGGGAATACTGAGGGAGAGAACAACCTGGAGACATTCTCATTTAACAGGCAGGCGGGCACGCAGCCGCTTGGAAACTCGGAGAGCCAAGAAAGCCTCCAACTGGGAGGGTAGAAAGGTACTGAGGAGTGTTTGGGAGTGAATGAATGATATTTGGATGTTTGGAAAAGATGGGGACGACTTTGCAGGCTCCCATCCTCGAGAAGTCACCAAAGCTAGAAAACACGGGGTCCATACCATGGCATGGACTGTCCCATTTTCTTCCCCCACCTGAAGATCACTGAAATATGAGTGACTGGATCGAGAAACAATCTGTAGTGGGGCTGTGGCTGTATCTTAGTGGAAGAGCCTTTACCTAGAATAGAAAAGGCCATGAGTTCATAGCCGCCATGCCGGGGGCGGGCTATTGGAATGTTTCAGCACATCAGAAACCACAGACTCTCTCTAAGGTCCTCTCTCCTTGTTGCTACTGCATCTCCGTCAACAAGTAACCACAGGGCACAGCCGTGCTGGCTGGCTGCAGCTAGCCCCACTTATCGGCTCACACAGAGTCTTCGGATAGGGACGCGACTGTGTTGTTGGAGCACGAGAGGAATAATCGCTTTCCAAAGTGCAAAACAGACAGCAGCCTTCAAGTGCTTGAATGTCTCCAGCGGGCCCCAGTGCCACACGAATCTTCCATCAGCAAGGCTGAGCTCTCAAACCCAAGGTAGAGAGACGCACACAGCCATGCATCTTACCGGAGGGAAAAGGCAACAAACCAAAGAAAGATTAATTTTTTAGAAACCAAGTGCTAATCCGACAGTGGTTTTTAAAGAGCGCCTCCAGCATTAGTAGGTCATTAAATCTTTGTTAACAGGCCAGGAAAAAATGTAAAAGAAGGGAAAAAGTGGGTCATAGTCCTGTTTAAATTTACACGGCATGGAAAATTCATCAAACCCCAGCACTGCTGTGATGAAAGGAACCACGAAGTCCCAGTCAGGCTGCCCCGTGATGCCCCAGCAGCCCCTTAGGACAAGTCCCTGGCAGCCTGACTCCCAAGGAATGCAATCCACCTGAAGTCTGAGCTTCGTGTCTGAGTGATGGGAGGCACTCCCACATTTATGCAGCAAGTTGTCTCGTTTTATTCTACTGTTTTTGACTTAAGAGCCAAGTCTGACCTGCTTTCTTCTCTCCTTCAGAAACCTCTCTGATAACTTTCCTGACTTGTCCCTTCTACGCAATTGCTAAGAAAACAGGGGTTGACCAGCCCATACCTGAGCTGTGTTAGAGCAGAAGAGGTGCACATGGTCGTGCTGTTGTGGATTTGGGGATGCTCACATTGGCACATTGGGATACAGGGATGGGACAAGATCTAAGCATAGAATCTGCATGTGCTCAGATGTAGCTTCACATAACATGAACGTAAGTAATTTTACATAATTTTTCTACGACTTAAAACCAAGTTTTGTGTATTATGCCACAGGGTATAATATATATTAATAATAATATAATAATATATAATACGGCAGTATTGTGTATGTTCTCACAAATGAGTTCTGTTTTTGAAGCCCTTCAGGTGTTACAACTTCAACTGAATGGTGCTTAATCCACATTGCGTCCCCCACATTGCCTCCCATTGCACAGTCTCAAACCACGCGTGAACTTCACTAGTCTTGCAGGATGGCAGCCAGGCCCTGGCTACTTTGCTCCATGGCTTGAGAAATAAAATGGACAACACGGAGTAAAGAGCTGCTATTGTCTTCATTTCTAAGATACATTTTTAAGTGGCCAAAAATATCCCTAAGGAAAGGAATCATCTTGTGAGCATTCTCAAGGCTAGCTTTGAAGGACCTGCCAGCTTTGGAAGGTTTGCAAAGTGAGATGGCTAGAAAATGTGGGATATGAAAATTATTTTCTTAGCATGAAACTTGAGGCCCACTGATAGATGTATGTATACACACATATATTCTCTTGCTTAAGCACACATATCCATACAAATTATATAAATGCACAGGTACATATACCACATGCATGCATGCATACATACATATATATACATAATATACTACATGCATATATACTCCTACTGTGTGCACACATGCAAATATCAAATGTTTGCAAATGACTAACATGAACACATAGATGCACACATAGCACACACATAAACACACACACACACACACACACAAATTCAAGCGTTAAGTACTACTACCACAAAAGATCCCATCATCACTGGGCTTCTTAGAGGCCCAGGATTCAGTTGGCCCAAAAAACCAGTAAGGAATCTATTCACCTGTAGATTTCATAATGTTAGTCAAAAAAAAAAATAAATAAATAAACAGATTGAACTTAGCAGAGCTTATCTGAGCAAGAAAACAAGTTACTCACTAACCTGAAGAGAAAATGGTTCGGAATACCCTGCCTTACACATGCATGGGCTGCACTCATGCCAGAGAACAGGAAATGGCATGCACATGTAATCTGATTGGCTGCAGCTGGTATTTAGCCTGTGTAGTCAGGTTTTGGCAACTTTTAGCCCCTCTGCCAGAGGCCAGCTGTTTAGCTGCGGTGACTAGCTGAGCCCTCTACCTGTTGCAAGAGCTACTTTCAGTATACGTTTACATATTAGTTAGCTTATGGTTCATTCATTAAGTACATGGAAACCTTTTGGTCAACATAAAATACATATAAAGTCATTGTTCATCGCTGTCTTTCTGCATAAGGCAGACCACACCGTTTCACCTGTTTCATGAGATGCTGTTGTGTATACCAGAGAGGGAAACTCATTGGAGGCTCATAGCTCTCTTGTGTTCTACCTAATGGCAAGGGACAAGCTGCTGTGGCCCCCTGAAGGTCTGCTTGTCTCTCTTGAGGCTTGACCCAGTGGGAAGGCAGGTGAACCATGATGGAGAAAGCGGTTGACTACAGTAACCTGGATGATAGTGTTAAACTGATTTGGGAATTTTAGCAGGCACAAAAATAGATCTTGACTCAGAATCATCCTTCCCTGTGCCCTGTGTCCAGAATCAATCACCCTTTCCTGTGCTCTGTGCCCAGAACCACCCTTCTCTGTGCCCTGTGCTCGGAATCTCCCTTTTCTGTGACAGTTGCTCGGAATCACCCTTCATTACGCACCATGCTCAGCTAATCCTTCCATGGGCTTCCGCTTTCATTTCCCATGTCTTTGCAGGTGTAAAAACCACCACAAAGGCAGATTCTTTAGGCCAGAGTTAAGTTCATCACAACTCAGGCACCTCCCAGGGACACATCCCATCACTTTCTAATTCTCTTCACTTGCTTTTGCTAGTCTCTTTCCCTGGGAGCTTCTCCATGTCACCTTGGTCACTCAACCAGATACCTCTTTATGCACAGCTGCCCATGGTCTCTGAGCTTCTCACCTCATGGTTACAACTACAAAACTCCATTAGATCCAGTAAAAGGATTTGTTGTTGTTATTATAAGAGAAGCAATGGACAGGGCATCTGGGTCTGCAAACTCAACCAACTGTAGGGTGAAAACATTTATGGACAAAGACAATGTGTACATATTCATGATTGTCTAAAGAATGTAAATATCAACCACTTACAGAGCTTAAACTGCATTAAGTTTTATAAACCACCTAGAGATTATTTAAACTGGGTCTGAGGATGCACATAGGTCTATGAAAATGTTATGCAGATTATGCCAAAGAGAAGGCATCCGTGGATTGCAGATTAAGAGCCAGATACACAGAATATCTGAATGTTTCATTATTGCTAAAACCACAAGAGTGGGGCTGAGCCAAACATAACAGAGATTTAAGGAAGTGACTCAAATTGAAAAGTACTGCCTCAGAGTCCTATAGGCCAGAGTTAAGTCCATGATCCACCTCTACCTGGCTCAGTGACCATGGCCAAACCACAGGATGTCACCAATGCGTCTCAGGTCATGTCTGCATATCAGGAATGTAAGGAGAACAAGGCATTTTTAACATAAGGACATAGTGTGTACGAGGAGCTGGCAGAGTTCCTGACAGATGAAGTCTGTCACTCTGTCTCTCAATGTGTGCTATTAGTAGAGCTTTTTAAAGAGTTAGTGAAAGGTGAATTGTGACCTGGATTGACTGACTGCTTACTAGGAAACGAGAAACTTTCCAATATGAGAAAAGAAAAGGTCAGCCCAAGCAAGCAGAAATTCTGAGAGGAGGAAGGGCTTCCCCCAGTGAGGATGAATCAACAGTCACCCCATTCCAGAGAGAAAAGAAGAAGACCTTCATTTGCATAGACCCAGGACAGAGACAATGATCAGAAAGAACGAGACAGGAAGGTGTCTCATTCATCTTTGTTTACTGAGTAGAAGCTGGATTTTGGAGTGTTTGTCAACTGTATAATCGAAGTGCTTAGTCTGAAAGTCAAACGTAGGCAGGAGCTTGTAGCTTTGTTTTAAGAATTTGCTGTTCTGTTTCCCCAAGAGTCAAAGACCATCTAACAAAAACCCTAACACTAGAAGTTCTCTTTTGAGTTGTTGGTCAGGATTGTCCAAGAGACTCTAAAATAGTTACAGGCTATCATTGTTGTCCTTGGTTGTTCCCAAAGGTGAAAGGGGAGTCCCCATTGTGAAGACACCATGAACTTCAGACCCAGGGCCCAGAGAACCCTGAGGTGGAACGGACCTGAATGCCTCCTCCCTAAGGACTAGCTTTCATGGTACCATGCAAGCTTCCAAAGGAGGAAGCAACTAACAGTCCTACCCAGCTATGATGCCTATGAACCGGAACAATGGCCAGCATGGCACAGTAACCCTAATGCTGCAGTAGTGGTATGTATGCCTTAGCAGTAACCAACAGCTCTCTCATTGGACTTCAGACCTGCTCAACAAGAGGGAAACTATGCCTGGTGCTGGAAACTCAGCCAGCTACCCAGAGCTAGTAAAATAGTGGATCTCGGAAGAGAACCTACAACTGATACTTTAAGAACCAGCACAATTCCTAACTACACTGTAAACATTTGTCCTTGTATCCGATAGTCCTCACCCTCTCATCAAGGAAATTTTTCTTTGCAAAAAAAGGAGACCATTACAGAAAACCACAATGGATCAAAATGCAAAAATGTGGAGCCCAGTCCCAGTGGACATAGTTACAATACAACTCCCACATGTAGCACTGAGGAAGAAGGGGTGGAGAGGAACCCGGAAGTTTACTGTGAGGTTTTGTCTCCTAGTGCTGTCAGAAGCTACACCAACATGGATGCCTAAACACGAGCTGAATGAATAAGGGCAACAAGAGACATGCTGAAGTGGATGAGTGGAAGAACATGAGGCGTCAACCCTACACAAAGGACTATAGACAAAGGATGTTGAGGGGGGAGAAATAGTCTTCCTCATGGAAGAGCACACCAATTGGTTATCTAATACCAAGTGATCAGCCTTGAAAACATGCTCACAGGTGTCATTGTACAGACTGAGTGGTTATATTTATGTATTTAGGATGTATATGAAAACCTCAAAATAGAAGACATAAAAATAGGGTGGAGGATGAGAAAAAAACATACATGCATATGTTTATGCATATATGAAATCACCAAGGAATAAGTTTAATCTATCAAAATTTCTTCTTAATTTCCAAAAAAAGAAAGAATTCTTTATTCTTATACACTCCTCCAAGTTTTGTATCTTCTAGAATTCTGGGCTGCAAGAGATTCAAAGGCAGAGGTTCTGAAGAAGGAAGGAAGTGGGTTATTCCCAGCTCATTTGAACCCAGAATTGTTGGAAATAGCAACAAGTCCCAGCACTAGACATCTGCACAGCCACAGGCAGCCTCCCACACCCCCCACCTCCCCATAGTACCCCTGACACATACCCAAGCTCTTCAGAGTTCAAAGTACTGCTTGTGAGCAGAAAGAGCAGGACCCCGAGCATCTGAAGGGGCATGGGTGCAGGATAAATGTGGTGTATACATTTGGGCTGTTCAGCCTTAGAAAGGATGCAAATCCTGGTCCATCCTGGAAAATGGAGGTGGTCTGAACACACTGTGCTAAGTGAAATAAGGCAATGAGGACACACTCTGTGATGAGGAACCTGGAGGAGTCAGAACCACAGAGACTGTGGGGAAGACAAGGAAGAGGGCTAAGTGCTTAGGGGGCTGAGGTTTCAGTTTTGTGAGATGAGAGGAGTTTTGGAGACGCACAGGCGGTAGTGACAGTTGCACAAACAGTGAATGTCACCAGGTGTGGTAGAGCACGCTGTGATCCTACTTCAGGAGGCTCTGAGTCCAAAGCTGGCCTGAACTACACACTGAGGCCCTGTCTCAAAACACGCATTGTAACTGTCACAATGACAAATGCTGTGTTTGCTCTGTAACAGTGAGAACTGGTTTGAAAGGAGGAATGAAATGCAAGAAAAAGAAGTAAGGTTTGGTTTTGTTGTTGTTGTTTTAGAAGGAAAAACCAAGCAGAAATTCAGAATCCAGAAGCGTTTTAAGTCTAATCTTACATCAGAAAAAAAAAAAAAAATCCAGCTCAGACTGTCATGGGTCTGTGGATGTGACTTTTGCTTCCTCTCTCCAAACAGAGGACCTTAGTGTGTCTAATTGTGTTTGTTTTCCCCCTGCAGGGATGTTTAACAGTCCCCTTGGCCACTGAGATGGTCCCATAAAATTTTATGACAACAATTTCTTAAGTGAAATTTCCATTCAGTTTGTTTGTGGGGCCTTCAAAAAATAAATAAAAGCCAGAGAAAGCCAAATAGACATAACCAGGGACATTTTCTGGAGGTCTAATTTAATTATAAATCAACATTTTATGAGTCTATCATTACAAACTCATGCAGGTCTTCAACAGCACAAAATAACTCATGGCTCTGCACAATGGTGAGGCTGGTGCCAGGTACCAAAGGGCACCCGGGCACAGTCCTTGGGGGAAAGTTTTCAAGTTGTGTTCTGAAAGCATGATGGCTGACACTGAGTTTGCAAAGCTTCATGGTCTTGCACCACTTGCCCAACCCCCAGGGCCAGCGTCAAGGGCAGAGAACAGAGATGATTCAGAAGCCTGGGGGCCTTGAGCCATTATCAAAGGAGAGAAGGGAGAGGCGGTGGACGTGTTCAGCCCCATCTCCCCACTGTTCACACCTGCCCTCAGCCGGCAGGAACCGGCTGTGCTAAGGATCACACTCCAATTTAAGGTTGAGGTTCCCGGAAGAACGCCTGGAATTATTGGGTGTGAAATGCAGATAGATTTAGCAGCATCACCACTATTTATGTGGCCGTCAACTCTGCCTGTCGGAGAGAAGTATTTCTCTGTTGGTTTTTTTTTTCCGTTTTCCGAACATCTGGACATTTGTAGAGACTGTTTGGCCCTGTGCAAGTTGGCCTCTGATGGTAACAGCTCCAGCTCTTTTCAGCTGCCCAGAATCCCTCTCCCTGGGATGGGGGTGTGGGGCTTATCACTAAGATGATGTCATAGGAAAGGCTCTGAGTCATGGAAGCACATGTGAGACTTACCAGAACTCAAAGCACAGCCTGTGAAGTCCTGCAGGCCAAGTCTCTCTGTTGCGTGTAGGTGGCCATGTGTTGTAAAAAGAACAATTGTGGTTTTCCCCTGCATGTGTATACTCACATATTAACCACTGGATATAGAATTAACAGTTAATGCAGCAGTGGAGGGCTGCTACGGTTTGATGTGAAATGCTCCCCACAAGCTTCTGTGTTTGAACACTTGGGCCCTCGTTGGTGGTATGATGCTATTTTGGGTGGTTGTGAAACCTTGGGGACGCAGAGCCAAGCTGGCTAATATAGGCCTCCAGAGACAAGTCTTGAAAATTATAGCCTGGCGTGTTTCCATTCTCACCCTCTTCCTCCTGGTCTGCAGAGATGTGAACAAGTCAGGTATGGTGGTCTGAAAGAAAATGGCCCCCAAAGGGAAGTGGCACTATTAGGAGGTGTGGCTTTGTTGGAGTAGGTGTGGCCTTGTGGAGGAAGTGTGGCACTGTGGGGGTGGGCTCTGAGGTCTCCTGTGCTCAAGCTATGCCCAGTGACACAGTTCATTTCCTGTTGCCTAAGGTTCAAGATGTAGAACTCTCAGCTCTCAGCTCCTTCTCCAGCACCACATCTGCCTGCATGCTGCCATGTCCCACCATGATGACAATGGACTAAACCTCTGAAAGTGTAAGGTACCCCAATTAAATGTTTTCCTTTATAAGAGTTTCCCTGGTCATGGTGTCTTAGAAATAGAAATAGAAACATCAATAAAAACCCTAACTAATACACTAGGCTTCCCACATCCTGCAGCTGGAGAATCCATGTCTACTGATGCTGTTCTGGCTGGGATTTTGTTCACAAGTACAGATATATTTGAAAGGAAGTTGTGAGTTGCAGTAAATAGTGAGAATCAATAGGGTTACTCAGGATGCAGAGGGGCCACATAATCCAGAGTTTTAAGGATCAGGATCAGGAGATGCAAGGCGCAGCAGGAAGGGCTCTACATGGCAGGCCGTTCACATCCTGCTCTCATGGGCTATCCTTGTATTTCAGGCAGGCAGCAGAAGGAAGGAAGCAAGATGGTGCTAGCTGCCCACCACCCAAGTAACTGATTCTTCATCATGTTGAGCTTGGTCCTTTCCCCTAGAAAGGAATGTGACTGACTGAGACAGTGGCAGCCTCTGACATTTGTTACAAATTACCTGGCAAGAAGCCACTAAAGGAAGAAAGATGGACCTGAGAGGGTTCTGACCGTCACAATCGGGCAGATGGAAACACAGCCACTGTGGCAGAGTTGGGCTGTAACAGCGAGCACTTGTGGCCATGGTTTGCATACACCTTGGAAGGTCAGGAAGCAGAGAGCTAAGTCCAGGAACGCTGAGCTATAACTCTCTACCCCCATTCCTACAGCGCTGTGTCTGCCAGTGCCAGCCAAACACAAGGTTCAAAGGTTCCATCAGTTCCCCAAACAGTGCAACCAGCCAGGGACCAAATATTCAAATACACAAGCCTAAGGGGCATTTCATAGCCAAGCCATAGCTCTCTTTCTCCCCAGCCCTCACTGTTGACTAAGGCTGCTTTACTGACAGCCAGAGGACTTAGAACAGGATGTTGCTGTCTTGTGGTTCTGGGGCCAGATGGATGTCTGCGGTCAAGAGCATCAGTAGCATTGATTTCTTCTGGTGGCCTTAAGTTGAGACTCTGTTCCAGGCCTCTGTCCTGCCTTTCTACAGGTCTGTAAGTAGGCTGCTCCAATCCTCCATCTCCACATGGCATTCTCCTGCCTCTGCACATTGCCTTCCATCTGTACCTGCCTGTCTACTCGTGAATTTCCATTCTTAGAAGGACATGTTCATGTTGGATTAAGTGTCACTCTAGTGACCTTGTCCTTGCAGGATCATCTGCAAAGACCTTGTTTTTAAATAAGGTCACATTCAGATGTGCCGGGGCTAGAACTTCAACACCTTTGAGGGTGGGAGGATCAAAGCCCAGCTAAGTGTATGCCCCATAATTGTCTTTGTCCCTGATGTGACCATCCTTTTCCATATGGATGATCTTGTTGTCACTCAGTCTCAATACTTAGATTCAGAATAGGTCCTTGTGTCTACTCAGCAAGCCCCTTAAGAACAATATGCCATGGAATACACATAACCACACACGAAACTGTGCATGATGGCAATGAATACCACTTTAAAACCCCAACAGGCCCCTTTAGTCTTGGCTTTGCATAATGAAGAGTTAGCAAAGAAGCTTGCTCAATGTATCACATCCCTCAGGAAGAACACAGGCCCTTTCCAGTCAGAGAGAAAAACACAGGAAAACTACCGCATAGACTCTAGGGCCTAGACTTTCAGCGCATGGGACAGGGCGTTATAGCTGTGAGGGCTGCCTCTCGGTAACAAACTCCACCTGGTGTCTCAGGGGGAGTTATCATAAGAAAAGTTATCAGAAGAAAAGTTTGATTCTTGTCTTTCGTCAACTGATGTGGGACAGGCTTGACCATCCTTAACTCTGTGGCTTCTGCCAGCTTGTCATGATAGGAAGCGAGGGACAGTGGAGGCATAGCAGTTCCCAGGCAAATGAACCTGAAGGGAACAGCTGCACCCAAAGTAACATGGTTCAAACGAATTGTAAGAGAGCGGGATGGAGTTTTAAGGACCACTAAGAATCTAGTGCATAGGCTGGGTGGCGGTGGCAAATGCCTTTAATCCCAGTACTTGGGAGGCAGAGGCAGGCGGACCTCTGTGAGTTCTAGGCCATCCTGGTCTACAGAGCGAGATCCAGGACAGGCACCAAAACTACACAGAGAAACCCTGTCTCAAAAAACAACAACAACAAAAATCTAGTGTATGAAAGAAAGAGAGACAGAAATGTGTATCTGTTCTTGCTTTTCTTTTTCTTTTCTTTTTTCTCAAATGAAGGAGATAAAACATCTGGACAGGTGTTGGAAAGTTCAAGAATGTCAAGAGATGCTGGATGCAGCCTGGAGATGCTGCATTGAGAATTCCCTACAGCCTGCATGTCTGGCAGGGCACAGCATGCCAGGGCAGCCTTACCAGAGGAAGGCGGCACTGGCTTCCTGCACTCCACAGCCGCTAAGAGGAATCCTTGGCTTATCTCATGTGCACTCTGGAGGGAAGCAAACGTGGCGGAGTAGCAGAGAGATGATGGACTGACAGAAGCCCAGAATCAAGACAAAAGGCTGCAGCATGTAGGATGGCTACAATCAGAAACCAGGATCCAGACCACAGATGACTAAGGTCCCAGCAGACCCAACATCAAGTGTGATGGTTAAGAGTGATATCAGCTTATCAAGATCCAGAATCTTCTGAGAAACAAGGCCCCAGGAATACTTGCAAGGGAATATTTAGATTAGGTTGAGATAGGAAGATCCTAAGCGTGGGTGGGACCATTCCATAGCCCAGGGTCCTGGAGTGCATTACAAACTGAGCATGGACTGGCATTCATTGTTCTCTGCTTCCAGACTGCAGATGCAATGTGACCGGCTGCCTCAGACCCCGCATTGGACTGTACCACATTGAACTGTGAGCCAAAATAATCCCTTCCTTCCTTAGGTTTGCTTGTTGGTGACAGTCTCAAAGCAACGAGACAAGCAACTAATGGATTGGGGTCTCCGTGTTGCACAGCCGGCATCCCGGCATCCCGGCATCCCAGCATCCCCGCACCCCCGTACCCCCGCATCCCGGCATCTCTGCATCCCAGTATCCTGGCATCCCCACATCCCGGTATCCCGGCATCAATTCCGCACATCTCTCTCCATCTCTAGAGAGATTAGACAGGGAAAAGAGCATCAGGAAGAAGGCAAAGAGGATCTGAAAACGCTGGTGCTTTCTCACAAGAGACTGAGTCAGCAGACAGCAGTCAGATTTAACTAGCTATACTCTTCTCCCGGCTCAGTGAAGGCATTTGATGTGGCACAGGAAAGACTAGAAGCCACGTTTCTGAGCACGTCTAAACAGAACATAACTACACTCGTGCCCTTGCAACATGCAGGAATTTAATTACTGTCCATGGAAACTCTAGATTTAGCCACAAACATTTAGAGAGTGTGGTTTCTTGGGTCCTTTCACTAGAAGACAAACTGCTATCTTCTTCTGGAGTTTATTCCTGACTGCTGTGTTGTGGGATTTTTGTTTTTTAATGTGCACAGCTGTTTTGGGGAATAATGTGTATTGCTAAGTGTGTGATGTGTGGCAGCTCTGGTAGCTGAGAGTTGATGAGGAAGTCACTGAGCAGGAAAGGCTGTCCTGTGGAGGTCTACCTCATGCCGAAGGGAAGGGAAGGGAAGATACTGAAAATCCAGAGCAGGGCAATTCCAGGCAAAGAGCCGTGGTGGCAAGCTCGAGTCCTGGACCAGATGAACCACAGGGAAGCCATCAGCAGCGCGCATAGAGAGCTTCTTTCAGACACAGGCAATGCTTACAAAGACCAGATTAACAAATTACTCAGATACAAGTGGGTGGTTTGGGCTGGAAGCACAAAAGACTACAGTTTTCACTGGTAACATATTTAAAGGAAGTCAGGGGAAAGACTCAGGTGCTTAAGACACAAAGTAAAGGCTGAAGGCGGAGGATTGCAAGATCAAAGCTTGCCTCAGCTGCAGAGTGACTTGAAAGCCCACTTGGATCCATTAGTGAAATTCTGCCTCAAAATAGAAATGAAAAGGTCTGGAGCAATGACTCAGTGAGAGATTTACCTAGCAGGCAAGTTCAATTCCCAGCCCTGGAGTGGTGGGGGAAAAGAAATAACCTAAAGAGTTCTAGGTAAATTTTCTTTCACCTCTTCAATGAGATTACATCCCTCAACAAAGTCATCTTAAATGGGAAATACTGTAAGTCCAAGTACATCAGATATACCCACACTACAGAATGCCCAGCACTCTGTGTCTTTGCGTCCCCTAAGGACCTAAGGCTCTCTAGGAGCTATGGATATCTGCTTAACATCCAGTCAGGTACCACTAACATGGAAGAGGTCAAATGTCTTCCTATTAGGTATAAATCACATGCATGAGCCATCCTAAGTCAGGGACCTCCTACATTCGCCAAGGCCGTACCTGCTGACGATGGCTGCATTTATGAAATCACATGCTATACTAATGATGGACAGAGGACTGGATGAGTATCCTGGCCTCCCCGCACAGGCAGGACACTCTAAGAGCAAGTTCCATACAGTGATCTGGGAATCCAATGCCCAAGTGACTCTCACTTGCTAACAGCAGTGATGTGTTCACAAGCACAGCCGGTATTACTCCCTTCCCTGTCTCAGTTCTCCAATCCTGCTTGTTCTTCCCTAGACCATCATCCAAATGCCTATCTCCATTTCAGTTGGCATCCAACATCATCCAATGATGAGCTTCCTGGAGAGCCTAACCTGAGATGCCAGTGTGTGGGGTACATCAGATGAGGGACTTCATGGGAGAGACTGAATCTCATTTCAGAGACTCGGAGAAGGGACTTCAAATGATGCTCTCCCAAAAGCAATGAAGAGAACAGTGGTGGTAAACTTAGAAGACGGGATCTAAGGAGCATAATGATGCCTACATGTCAGAAAGTCTAGTGGGTGGAGAGGGTAATTGGTGGGTCTGGGGGTAATGGTTGGCATGGCCGATCTGGAAGAACTCATACTGGAGCAAACTGAGTGTTTAATCCTAGAGTTGGATAGGAGTTAGAGGAAGCAGACAGCCACAGATCTGGGTTTTGCAGATTGGAAATTAATACTGAGAAACAGGTTTTAAATCCTGATGTTTGCTGTTCAACAGCAGTTACGAGTCTGGTCTCTTCTTTAATCACAGCGGGCTCTCTCCTGCAGCCTTCTGGGTGACTACGCTTAATGAATCCAATGTGTCCCAATATTTCCAAGGCGCTCTGCTGCTCTCCAGCCTCTGCCTTGTAAAGATGAACCAGATAATCATCTTCCTTCCAAGAGGCACGGGATAAAAGGAGGCTGTGCTTTAAAATGGAATGTCGGCATCTGACCATATTAAAACCAACATTCCTGAGCATGAGGGCTAGGCCAGCTAAGGCTGCATGCTAAGACCCCATCTTCAATGAACAAATGAATAAATAGATTTATTTTTTTAAAAAAATCATCTCAAAGTGAAGGATTTTATTATAAAATTGTTGCATTTTAGAGATAAAACAAAGCTATCTTCTTGAGTAAATGCAACGAGGTGAATTACAGCATACATTGTTCTAAAATAATTTTCTAGAATATGTGATTTAAGATTTTTTTTTCTCTGTGTCATGTTGACCACTAGAAAGTGAGGGCAGAGTTCTCAGATGTACAAGATGCAATGTCCATGATGCAAGGATCCCTGTTTAATGTATTAATGGAGTGTAACTGCAAGGTAATGCACTGAAGGACAGTGAAAATACTACCCATGTGATGCTTTATTAAAACTCCCAAGATATACACCAAAACCAAACCTTGGGGTGTTGTCAGTGGTCATGGGTCATGGGGGGTCACAGCAGTACCCTGGGCAGCTCCTTCCAGAGACACTCACTCAGGTGAAAGCAGAACTCCTGACTTCACTACAGAAAAGGATTTCAGGGCAGCCAATCAGAAACAGAGCTGCAGTTTATTCAAAAGACATTCTAGCATATGTTTAAGCACAGGGGTTACTAGAAACCTGCTCAGGGAAAGGGTAAGTGTATGGGATTCTCAGAAGAGGGCCCTGTTTAATTATCTTGACAGCGGCCACATATTAATTACACATACACACACACACACACACACACACACACACACACACACACACACACACAATTTGGAAAGACACATCTTCAAAAAGTTACTGAGGAATGTAAATGACCACAGGGTGTTTCCAGAGGTGTCCTGGATAAGATTATGACAGATAAGATAATGACCTACATCATAGATACTGTGTGGAGAGCTAGGAAGTTTTCATTGTACACAGAACTTAATAGTCTTGTTTGTGAGATGCCCAGAAAATGCACATCTGGGAAAGGAGTGGGACCGTACCCAAGTTCATATATGCGCAGGCTTTAAGCATGATTCATTGCTTTTGTTTGAGTTGTATTTGAAAATATCTCTACGGCAACCTTCACACCAAATGTTAATTATGCTGGAATCCTTTCCCCTTAGCTGGCAAGGGACTTCAGCCAGGCACTGGAGTGAAGGGCTTAGTCTCTTTAATGTCCTGTGTCTTTCTCCTGACTCAGTATCAGGGGCAGTGGAATGATGCTAAAACCAGTAAAATAGATTAAAAATAGACTACAAATGTAAATACTTTTAAAATAAGAGCATAAGGCTTCTATAAAGCTACACAGTGATTTAATAATATTTATCTGTGTTGAATATCAAAGAATATAATTATAAAAATCAGGGAAGATTTGTTGGGATGATAAAGTGAAGTGAAAACATTCCGAAAACCCCTTTTCATCCAGGGAGATGTTAACTGCAGTGCACAGTGCACATCACGACAGCAGGGTGCGTTAAAAGGGACGTAGAGCAGAAATTCTCCTGTAGCAGAAACAGAAACATGATGATAAGTGGCAATTTAAACACACACACACCACACACACACACACACACACATACACACACACCACACAAGAGAAGGCAAGAAAGAAAAGAAGAAGGGATGAAATCAAACATGGCATGGGACAAGTAGACGTGTGCTAATTTCACTTGTGAAAAAGACACAATTGGTGTTGAGGGGCCGCAGAGAGATGGATCAGCCGTTAAGAGCACTGGCTGCTCTTGCAGAGGACTTGGGGTTTTACAACTGTCTGTAGTTCCAATTTCAGGGGATCTAATGCCCCTCTCTGGCTTCCATGGGCACCAGGCACACACATGGTGAACAGACAGAGATGAGGCAAAACACATGCATGCATAAAATAAAAATAAGTAAATCTTAAAAAAAATACAACTGCATACAGACTGTAGGATTCTGAACTAAACAGAGCAACGGAAAACCATGGAAGACAGGGAGTGAACGCTGATGCGTCAGAAGACAAGAAAGAGGCGAGGTGACCCAAACCAGTATCAGAGGAAGTGGAACTGAGAGGAAATGTTAACTGGGACAGCACATTGGAAAGTGCAGCATGGTGTTTTCTTCATGGGATGAGCATAAAACTCTTCCAATGGTTATAAAAGACTTTACCAAATGCTCAGAGGGCAAACTTCTGGAATAGAGGACTCAGTACCATAGAGACATCAATTCTCCCCAAAGAATTCACTTGTGGGTAGGGCCTGAGCACTGACTGGCTGGCTCTCGGGGTGCATTCTACCAACAATCTCCCCTTAGACATTGTTTCTGGAACTGACGGAATCACTCTCAAGTTTTTGTGGAAGAGCAGATGAATGAGAAAACAAGGTGAGATTCCACAAATGATCAAGCGATGTTTCTGCACTGCCCTCCACGTCCCATGCAGGGACCATCTCAGCTCTGCTTCTCAACTGCACTCCCTCCCACACACTCCACTCCGTCCTAGATGGATGGACTTTCCTTACAATCCTCCTAAAAGAATGACAAAGAGGAATCCAAGGACAGAAACCTCCGTGTCTTCTTCCCATTGTTTTTTCTGTTACTTCAGAGGAAGCCGCACTCTAAATCCCATAATACTTTATTTCTCCAAGATTTTCCGTTTTTTTGTTTTTTTTTTTTTTTGACTGTGTAGTTCCAATCACTTTAGAAACATTTTGATGTCCCCACCCCAACAAAGGACAATTGAAAAAACAAACCCTTAGCTATATCCTAAAATACTACCTGTTCCTTCTTGGGTCTAAAAGTCTCTCGAAGGACTTTGTTTTCCCTCAAAACTAGACCTGACCTTTATTCCAACATGACAGGGATAGCTGTTACTTGGTTTTGTGGATTTTCTTGTGATGTCCTTGACCCCTCTGACTCCTACAATCCTTCCTCTCTCTCCTGCAGGATTCCCCAAGCTCGACCTAATGTTTGGTTGTGGGTCTTTGTATCTGTTTCCATCAGTTACTGGATGAAGGCTCTCTGAGGGCAAGTAGGGTAGTTACCAACTTCATCACAGGGGATGGCCAGTTCAGGCTACATAACCACTATTGCTAGGAGTCTTAGCTGGGGTTATCATTGTAGATTTGTGGGAGTTTATCTTGTATCCTATTTCTTCCTGACCCTGGGAAGCCCCCCTTTCCAGTCATCTTTTTCAGTACTCTTCCTTTCCACCCATCCCCAACCTGATCCCTCAAGATCCAGTGCCTACCCACCCTGAGTCCACCCAGGATATCTCTTCTCTCTCCCCCTTCCTAGGGGAATCCATACATCCCCTGTTGAGTCCTCCTTATTAACTAGCCTCTTTGGGTCTGTGGACTGTAGCACGGTTATCTTTTACTTTAAAGCTAATATCCACATATAAGTGAATACATACCATGTTGGTCTTTCTGGGTCTGGATTACTTCACTCAAGATGATTTTTCCAGTTCCATCCATTTGCCTTCAAATTTCCTGATGTCAATGTTTTTAATAGCTGAGTTGTATAAATGTGCCACATTTTCTTTATCCATTCTTAAGTTGAGGGACAATTAGGTTGTTTCCAGGTTCTGGCTATTACAAATAAAGCTTCTATGAATATAGTTGAGCAAGTGTCCTTATGGTATGATTGAACATCCTTTTGGTATATGCCCAAGAGTAGTATTGCTGGGTCTTGAAGAAGATTGATTCCCAATTTTCTGTGAAACTGCCACATTGATTTCCAAAGTGGCTGTACAAGTTTGCACTCCCACCAGCAGTGGAGGAGTGTTCCCTTTGCTCCACATCCTCTCCAGCAAAAACTGTGGTCATTTGTGATTTTGATCTTACCCATTTTGACAGGTGTAAGATAGAATTTCAGACTCATTTTGATTTGCACTTCCCTGATGGCTAAGGACGATGAACACTTCTTCAAGTATTTCTCTGTTGCTTGAGATTCTTCTATTGAGAATTCTCTGTTTAGGTCTATACCCCATTTTTAAATTGGATTATTTCATTTTTTTTTGATGTCTAGTTTCTTGAGTTCTTTATATATTTTGGAGATCAGCCCTCTGTCAGGTATGGGGTGGGTGAAGCTCTTTTCCCATTCTGGAGGCTGCCGTTTTGTCCTACTGATAGTACCTTTTGCCTTACAGAAGCTTTTCGGTTTCATAAAATCCCATTTATTAACCGTTGATCTCAGTGTCTGTGCTGCTGGTGTTCTATTCAGGAGTTTTCTCCTGTGCCAATGCATTCAAGGCTATTCCCCCACTTCCTCTCATATCAGGTTCAGTGTAAGTGGATTTATGTAGAGGTCTTTGATCCACTTAGATTTGAGTTTTGTGCCGGGTGATAAATATGGATCGATTTGCATTCTTCTACATGCTAACATTCAGTTATGCCAGCACCCATTTGTTGAAGATGCTTTCTTTAATCCAAGAAAGAAACCAGGGAAATAATACCCTTCGCAATAGCCACAAACAATATAAAATATCTTGGGGTAGCTCTAACAAGTAAAAGCAAGTGAAAAACCCATATAACAAGAACTTCAAGACTTTGAAGAAAGAAATTGGAGAAGATATCAGAAAATGGAAAGATCTCTCATGCTCATGATTTGGTAGGATTAACATAGTAAAAATGGCAATCTTATCAAAAGGAATCTACAGATTCAATGTAATCCCCATCAAAATTCCAACACAATTCCTTACAGACCTTGAAAGAACAATGCTCAATTTCATATGGGAAAACAAAAAACCCAGGATGGCTAAAACAATCCCATATGATAAAAGAACCATCCCTGACCTCAAGCTCTACCACAGAGCTATAGTTATAAATACAGCATGGTATTGGCATAAAAACAGACACATTGATGAATGGAATGGAATCGAAGACTCAGACATAAATCCACACACCTATGGACACTTGATTTTTGACATAGAATCCCAAACTATACAATGCTTTCACTCTGGACTGCCTCCCAATCTGTCTTCACTCAGCAGCCACAGTGATTCCAACAAAACCACACATTAAAAGCAAAGTGAAACAATAGAAAATCAGGAGAGTAAGGGAATCTTCTCTGACTGGAGCTTGTCCGTGGTGTCCCTGACCATGGAGTCCTCTGGTACAAGCACAGGATAGTGATGGGGGCAGATGTACTGATGTAGCTGCAGCCTTGTTCCCTGGGTTGTGTTGTAAGATTCATGACATCAAGATCTGTCATCAGGTCTGTTGTTATGAGCTGTTTTTAGCTTCATTTTCTTAACTAGTGATTGACGTAGGAAGGCCCAGCCCATTGTGGTAGAAAGCAAACTGAGCAAGCCATGAGGGCAGTCCAGTAAGCAGCACCCCTCCTTGGCCTCTGCATCAAAGTCCTACCTCCAGGTTCCATTTCTCTTTTTGAGTTACTATCTTGACTTCCTTCAGTGATGAACAGTGATATCAAAGCATGAACCAGATAAACCCTTTCCACCTCAATTTACTTTTGGTCATAGTGTTTTATCACAGCACTAATAACCCTAAGACAAAGATGAACTGTGAATGGAAGAGAAAGTAACAGGTCAACAGTGACTGAAAGGAAAAAAAAAAAAGACAAGAAACACAATTGCGATCATGAAGCTGTTAGTTTTACTGATGAAGGAAACATATATAAACAATTTACAATGGCCAAATTATTCAATATTCCTTTCCAGAATAAAGTGAATAATTGATGTAAATAATCAATTTTTGTATCATGCCACACATAAAAATATAAATTTCAGAGTCCATTCAAAAAGAAGAAAAAAAGCACCATTGAATATTTGATAATTATCAATGACAGTAGACAAGTCTAAGCATAAACCTGGAAGGATTCTTTTTCATTGAGACACTCTTGAAACTGTGTAAGAAGAGTCTAAAGACTTCTTGTGCTCACACTGTGCTGTTTTCTTCTAGAAATTTATCCTAAGAACTTCGTGAGAAACTGACTTTCAAATATATACGAAGCTATGCATGTGCTGAATTTATTGCCTGGAGTTAGAAGAGATCTGGATGTGAGATGGTTAAATCATTGAACATATGTAGGCAGACAATAGTGCATCTCCAGACTAGGTGGGATCCCGAGGAATGTGGATGTAAAGACATACCCAGAAGGAAATGTTAAGAGAAATGCTCCAAGTAAAAAAGAAAAGTAATTCTGCTTCATATTATAATTTTAAAATATATTAAAAAACTTAAAGATAATCTTATTTTCCTGTGTGCATTGAGTGGAAATTAGAATAAAAATCAGAAATCATCAAATGTTCTTTGTAAAATCCAAATAGCTAAATAAAGAGATAGCAGAAAAATATTAAACCATAAAATTAAAGCCAGAAATTTTCTTTCAGAATTTTCCGATGTATATTAAAATAGTATTTAGTAAGCCATGAGAACTTAAAAATTTTAAGACGTCAAAGAGAATATTCACAAACACAGCTTACCTTCAGAAATTTTACCTTGAAGGAAACGCAAGTTAAATGGAAGACAATTGGATATTTGGGAAGGGATGTTCAAGCAAACACTGCCTTTACATACAATGACTCCAGAAATGGTAAAGAGGGTGTGATGAATGCACTTGTTTCAACTTGTTTGTCGAAATGCCATTACATGTCCAGCGTGATGGAGGCGTTCTGTGGACAGACGCAAGGAACACGGGGATTCACAGTCCTTTGGAGTTCTTAAATTAGGACTCAGGGTTGCTTCGGAGTTAGATGGGATCGGGCATCTGTTTATTATCTCATGTGAATAAGCCCTCCATCCGCTCTGGTTTGTTTGTTTGTTTTCTCCCTTCGGTTTCCATTTCTGTAACATCTCAATGTACTTATTTTCTAGAAGGAACCCGAGCCCCAAACAGCCGCAAATGTTTGATGGGCTCACTGGTTAAGAATGGTTGGTGGTTAGCAACATATAAATAGAAGGGCCTATACCCAGTTTCAGCCAGTCTGACGCCATGAAAAAATTGATGAATAAATAATGAGAGTGTGCTGCTCTTTCATTAACTGGGATCCAGAGCCCTCAGCGAGCAGGGCCCACAGACGTCTGCCTCTGTTACAGGCGCTTCCAAACTACAGGAGTTACTCGGGCGGCTGGGCTGGAGGTTTCTGAGAGGCCATGTTCCGTGCAGGGCCTTCCTGGGAGGCTTTTTTCCACAGACGCTGTTGTTTCTCAGTGGAAATTGTTCTGGTGCACTTGATGTTCATAAATTAGCACCATCTTTTGTGTGTTTCATCCTCTCTTGCTCAGAGGGCTTTTCCACTCGTAAGTCCTGACAGCTTCCAGGGGATTCCTGGAGGATTCCCTGGGTAGAACTGCAGCTCCAGGACAAAGATTTGCTTTGTTTCACAGCAGAGACACTGTGATGCAGGTTAGTGAAATCATTCACCTATGCTGGAGATGATAATACACATCACTACTCTGCTTAATGGGGATTTTCATATCCATTAGCCTATCTAAATCCCATGGGGTCCAGGACTGTAAACAGCAGAGTTCGTTCTTACTCTCTTTTGTTTTAAACATTCATTTGTTTGTATTAATGTGCATGGGGTGTTTTGTCTACATGTATATGGCTTTGCACCCTGTGCATGTAGTGCCCACATATGTCAGAAGAGGGCATCAGACCCCCTGGACTGGCGTTACCCAGGATTGTTAGTGCTGTGTGGGTGTTAGGAATCAACCCTGGATCCTTTGCAAGAGCAGCAAGTCCTCTTAACCTCTGAGTCGTCACTCCAGACCCATGTCCTTATTTTCATCAAAATCAACAGCTTAGAAAATTCCAGAGACAGAGAGAATTCAAAGTGTTTGTCCTCAAGTTAGTTGGCTTTCCATACTTTCTATAATTCTATACAGCATATTCTCTATAATTCTATAATTTCTATACAGTATGTTCTCTTATACTGAAACTCAGATTCATTCAGTAACTTGGCAGCTCATTACTGGGATCTACCATAATTCAGATCTATTCTACACACTGGAAAGCCAACTGTTTCAGGGTCCAGTGGGAGATGAAGGACAGAAAAGGTAAAAAAAAAAAAAATAGTTACAGGGGATGCGGCATTAGATAGCATGCCACTAACCAAAGCACAGCTACCTTATTGAGTGTCTCCAGAAACTCAAATTTAGTTAAGGAGTGACATTTGAGCCCTGCTCCAGATGACAAGCAGCAAGCAACCATGTGAAGAATGAAGATTATTCCAGGCTGAGGAGCCAGCAAATGAAAAGGCCCTGGGGCAGGACAAGCCTAACAGGTTCCCAGGATAATAAAATAGCCAGTGTAATTGGGGCATGAGAACACAGGGGATACGGGTTGTTGCATTTTTAAGGAATCTCAGTAAGTACTCAAGGTTGACAGGCTGGGTGGGGGGAGGGCCTTCAGCCAAGTGCAGGAGAAAACCAGCGAGGGATTTGGGACAGGAATTAATATCTGATTAGCAAGTCTTAAAGAGTCATCTGGCTGCTGTGAGGAATGGAACAGATTCTGCTGAAACAAGAGTGGGAACACAAAGATCAGTGAAGAGGAAGCCTCAGTGACCCAACAAAGGGGCATGGCGCTTGGGCCAGGGGAAAGATGTGGGGGCAGGGAGAACCAAATTGACTTGGGATGCCTTTGGGCAGCAGGCTAAATGCAATAACTAATTTGATTTTTTTTTTTTTAAATCATCAAGAGTAACTCCTAAGTATGTGGCCTGGTATTTGATGACTTGTTTACTGTTCATCAACTTAAGCTGTTTATTCAGATTCTAACTGAACACCTACTGTGTGCCTATACTACATGCAGCCCTCCAGAAGACGACGTAGCCCATGCTTCCCTAGTGCGCACAGGCTGGTGCGGAACACAGTAGGCTCAATGATGCAACAGGGTCTTAGGAGGAAGGACAGTAACTGACCTGGCTTTTCAGAGTGCTTCGGGTCAGATTCAATTTGTTCCCTAAGATTTGAATGCCACGGTTTGGTCTTCAGAGTGGCAGTGTTACGGTGTGGTCTGGTGGGATGTAGTTAGGTGCTTGTGGGTGTCACCTTTGAAAGGCATCGATGCTGGTCTCACACAGTCACTTGGTTCCCTTGAGTAGATATTGTAAGGCCACCACCTGGTTCATTCTACATTTGGATGTTTACTGCTCGGCCCTTTGACCAGGCTGTGATGCAGCCAAGCGACCCCTGCTGGAGACTGAGCAAAGAGAAATCTGCCCTAGCCCGGCCTTGCAAGACCCAGGACTGTGAACAAAATAAACAGCTTTCTGCATATGGCTTTCAGCCTCAGAAAATTTTTTTTATAACAACAGAAAATTATATGAGAAAGGGAGAGAAGTACCATCGTTGCGGTGTGAGTGAGCTAGACAAATGTGTCTTCCATTCCAAAGCACAGGTGGGAGGGAGGGAATGTTGGTGAAGCAGAAAGCTGGTTGATATCGCCAAAGCATGGGCAAGAGGGGTCAGCCTGAGCTGGGGGAACATGCAGGAAGCAGATGTAGACAAACTGGGCCTTTGGAAGGTAAGCGAGAGACAATTCGTTGTCTGGCCAGGACAGAGACATGGTCTGTGTCCAAGAACCATGTGTTAGCTCTCAGGAAGGAAGCCCCATCCATTGTCGGCAGCTTCACCTCATTTCTGTAAAAGCTACGGGATACAAGTGTATCTGTGATGTGTTTAAACGGGTGTCTAAAAAGAGATGTGGAGAGATACATAGTCGACGGATAGCATTAATGACCTCAGAGGTGTGAACAGGATGGGGGGATGCTTAGGATGTTTGGATTTATGTTCTTTTTACGTTCAAAAGCAAAGTGAACGCATTGTTATTTTTAATATGGAAGGATCACTTTGAATTTTTGGATTTATTGCATTTATTGACTTACTCTGTGTCTCTGTGTGTGTATGAGTATGGGCATGTGAACATCACAGAGCACACACGGCGGTCTGAAGACAATTTGCAGGATTCCGCTCTCTCCTTCCACCATGTGGGTCTTGGGGATCAAACTCAGGTCTTCAGTCTGGGTTGCAAGCACCTTTAGCTACTGAGCCATCCTACCAGCCCAGGAATCACTTTCCAAGTTCGACTTGGTTTGCTATACGGAGAAGCAATTGAAAGTGGGTCTCCCATGGAAAGAGCTAGCAGAGAAGTGAGGTCATAGAGGGGTTCAACAGTTGGGGAGCCAAGGTTGGACTGGGAACTGAGCTAGAGACCACTTGAACTACATTTTGAAAAAATGAATATATGAACATCTGGCTGCTTTCTGCCTGTGTTCCAAACACCTGAGTGCAGCTGAATTCAGAAGTAAGTTATTTTGTGGGTGAAATTTCAAGTGATCCTAACATCCATGCTCTGGCATGGTTATTGCTTGCTACCTTCAAGTAGAGCTCCAGTGAGAGAGAGCAGACATACAAGGGAAATGTCCACTTTGGAAAGAAGAGGAGTGTGAATGAGAATTTAAAGCTACAGGCCAGGCAGGTTCAAAAGCAGTTATCACTGTGAACAGGCTATCACCACTTAAGAAAAAGCTCACACTGTGAACTGGGACATTTCACACTGTGAACTGGGACATTTCACACTGTGAACTGGGACATTATGAAGGGTTATCCTGAGAGTTAGACTCCATGCATTGATTAATGGCTCCCATTTTTGAAAATTCAAACTCATTTAAAGGACAGAGCCTAACTGAGAATGTAGATTTCTCTGATGTAGAGCAAAACATTCTCTACATCAGAGCGGCCACCTGTGTGTGTATTTCCAAGGTCGTCGCTACGGAAGATTCATGGAGGTTGCTATAACTGTGGTCTAGGGAACCACAATTCATCAAGAGATGTCAAGCTGGCAGCAGAACTTGGCAGTGTCACACAGTACTATTTTTGCAGGCATGGTAAAATGCAGGAGTGAGGGGGTCACGAAAGCTTGCACCGGGGTTCCAGAAAACCACTGAAGTCAGGTACTATCTGGTAGAGTTGAATTCCTTCCAAAGAGTTAACAAGAGGTCATTAATGTGTCTACAAAAGTGAAGATTCAGTTGCCATGGAGACTCCAGGTTTGGGAGATGCTAAAATGATGGACACTTGCTGAATAGAGCTACAGATAGAGTGTGGAGAGGGGAGTTCAGTTAGTGGCTGGGTACCCACACCCTTTGGAGCCCAGACGATTCTATCGTGAGTCTCAAGATGCTGTATGGCGCTCCAGGGTTTGGCATTTGCCCAGCTGGACTTGGTCTACTCTTTCCTGGCTGTGGGATCATGCTTACTCTGTACCTTTGTGTTTTGAACGTGTGTAATCTGGTTTTGATTTTATAGAGGCTTACAGCTGAAAGATTGTCTTAAGCTTTAAAAGAAACTTTGGATTTGGGGTTGTTTGTTTGTTTGGTGTGGTCTCACTATGTAGCCCTGGTTGGCCTCAAACTAATGACGATCTACTTGCCTCTGCTTCCTGATGGCTGGGAATAAAGCCCCGCATCAGACTTTGGGTTTTTGAACAGTGTTGGGACTATTAAAGACTATGGGAATTTTAAGAGCTCTATTAATGTATTTTGAATTGTGAGATGAAAATGGGATTTTAGGGGCCAGAAATGAAATGTTACATTTTAAAGAGCTTGTGTGACAAGTTGACAAGGTTTGGTGGTTTAAATAAGAATGGCCCCCATAGGTTCATATAGTTGAATGCTTAGTCACTGGGGAGTGGCACTATTAGGAGGTGTGGCCTTGTTGGAGTAGATGTGGCTTGGTTGGAGGAAGTGTGTCGCTAGGGATGGGCTATGGGTTTCAAATGATCAAGCCAGGCCCAATCCTGCCTCTCTCTCTCTCTCTCTCTCTCTCTCTCTCTCTCTCTCTCTCTCTCTCCCTTCTGCCTGAGGATCGGGATGTAGAATTCTCAGCTACCTCTCCAGCCCCCTGTCTACCCGTGTGCCACCATGCTTCCCACCATGCTTTTTGCCATGCTGAAAATGGACTAAACCTCAGAATGTCAGCAAGCCCCAATCAAACGCTTTTCTTTATCAGAGTTGCCGTGGCCAAGGGATTTTTCTCACGGCAATAGAACACTGACTAAGAAACGGGGGTGGAGTTCTGTTGGTTAATCTTCATGGTCCTTTTGGCTGGGTTAAGAATCACCAGTCTGGGACTCTGGTGTGAGCCTCTCCAACCCCTTTACTCTTACAGTTTACCTCGCCTGAAAATCCAGGACTACGTGACCGACAATGTCAAGTCCTGCTCCCAACCTGAATTCACACTCTTACTTCCTCAGCCTCCTGAGTAACTGGGATTACCAGCCTGTGCTCCCAAACCCCACCTAAATGACTTATTTTTCACTCCAGAGAGAACTGTGGAGTGCTGCTTTCCTTGGTAATGATTCATGGAGGGAGTCTGGGCCTCTTGTGCAGTCTCCTGTTGGGATTTGCCAACACTTGATCATAAACCCTCCCTTCCTGCCCCTCCATCCTTGCCAGGCTTTGCTTTACGCAACCACAACCCAGACACCTCTTCTGAAATCCCTGTTAGCAAAACACTGTTCACATGAAACCCGCTGACTTTTCTCCGTAAGACTGCATTTCAGTGCAAAGTACCTGGTACCCCCTATGGCTCTTCCCCTTGCTGTGATATAACCAGACCAAAACAACTGAAGTAAGGAAGCGTTTAATTCGGCTCTCGGCTTGGAGGTCCAATCCATCATGGTTGGGGGGGGGGGGCAGTGACAGGAGCAAGCGACAGCTGATGACATTGAGTCTGCGGTCAGAAGATATGAGCGCTGATGCCTTCTGACTTCTTCAGTCAGGACCTCAGCCCACGGAACGGTGCTGTCCACACTTAGGGAGAGTCTTCTCATCTCAGTTAACCCTCCCGGAAATGCCCTCCACAGACATGCACAGTGAAGATGCATGAAGATTGCTCTAACTGGTCCAGGGCACCAGCGTCTCTAAGCTCTGCAAAGGGATTCAAGAGCATCCTCAGTGAGTGCACCCCACTGAGCACTAGAGCCACCTCACTCCGCCACCCCAAGTGGCAATTCAGGAGGGGTTGAGACAGCATAAAAAAAATGAAAAGTGGAGTCACTGATGGCCAGGAATTACACATAGTGCTAAGGAGAAAATATGGCAGATAGAACGGAAACTCATCCAGAGGGACAAAAGGAGGGTAGAGTCACTGGGGACACAGAGGTGACAATAGGGTCCACCTAGGAAGATCTATAACAACCCTCAGGAGGTAAGGGTCTCCTGGGGCTGGTAAGACTCTCCTATATGCTAAAGAAGGCAATCATACATCTCAGATTCTTTCCGTCCCTTACTCCATCACCTCTTTCCCCAGCCTACAGTCCGTGGAGCTTCCGGAGTCACACCCATCACAGACAGACCTCTGTGCACAGTTTGATGGAGGATTTAAACAAATGAACTAACCCTAACTTATAAACTATTGAAAAACAGCTACACTGAGAACCTTCCCTGTGGAAATCCAAGTGTGGGCACAGGGGCAGACAAATACTTACCCTAAGTTCATTTGTCATGAAAGACAAAACATACACACACACACACACACACACACACACACACACACACACACACACAGGCCAATAATAGAAAGAATCCTTCCCTCAGAACAGGAGGATCAGAGCTCAAGTCTGAAGCTGGAGCAGGAGCTCCGGCTCAGCCCCAGGGTCTCTGTCCCTGCTAGGCATCTCCACCCAGCACCTCCACATTGCCTCTGGTACCCAAGGAGACCTCCCCTGATGGCTCCTCTCTTTCTAGAACCTCTGTGTGCTCTTCTTTCTCTTCCTCCTCTGTAAATGTGATTGTGCCCTGCGGGATGGCTTGGTACCAGGACAGGCATTCTGTAGCTCTGTAATACAACAACATAACACTTAGGTTCTGACCATCATTGGTGTGTGCTCCACGCTGTACAGCTCTGCAACCACCTCACCATCCATCTCCAGCATGCTTTCATCTTCCCGGATGGAAACTCTGTGTCCAATCAATGTCAGCTCTCCACCTCCCCCACCCCACTCCTGGCAGCCACTACTCTTCTGTCTACTAACCTAAGCATGACTGAGAAGCCATCTTAACGCTGGTGGTCACATGCTAGGTGGCCAACAACTCATTAGATTGAGGACGGTGGGGCTGTGGGAGCACAAGGCCTCACGACTCTGTGGCCTTTGACACGTGGCACATTTCCCAGAGTATTTTGAGTCATCAAGTGACGTGACTGCATTTGTCTTGGTGGCTGTCTTGATTCACCCAGCACAATGTCCATAAGCTTCACCTATGCTGTAGCATGGTGAATCTCCTTCTCTCTTAATTCGGAGTGATACTCGTGTGTGTGTGTGTGTGTGTGTGTGTGTGTGTGTGTGTAACACTTTTCATCTTCCCTTTAAAACAAGACCCTGACTCTATGCTTGGCAGCTTTAGGTACCACAAAAGAAAAGCCTGGGGCAGGCACCTTCGTCAACTTCCCGCAGGAGATGGAAGATGCCCTCTCCTAGTCCTTCCTGGGACCCCGTCATGTTCTTCCCCATTCTTTGTTCTAAGGGGAATGTAACTCCCTGTGTGACCATGCTGCTGTGGGTGGGACACACACTCAGCGCTCCAGAGCGGGGGTGGGGGGGTGGGGGGGGGTGGGCAGCTCTGGGCCCCACCCAAGCCACAAATTTTACCCCTTATGGATGAGTGCAGCTTCCAGACTGGCTGTTCTGGGCCCCAAAGCCTAGTAAAAGCCCGGAAGAATCAGCTCTGTTGTTGCCAGAACGCTTTGAAGATGAAGACAGACATAATGCACATAAACGGTTGCCAAGTCAAGCCAATTAGTACTGAGCCAATGACCTCGGCAGCAAGGGAACAATGGTTTCCGCTTATGTCATACCTTTCTCTGTCTAAATCACCTTAAACAGACTCACTTCGGTTGTTTTCCATGGAGCGTCCAGGCTGCCAGCTGCTGTTTCTGTTGACAATATTTTCTCATCAGAATCAAAGAACAATAGCACGCACACACACACACACACACACACACTCCCACATGGGCCACACACATATGACCACTTCAGCTTTGTTCTGTGGTTTCAGAGCCATTCAAGTCTGGATGGTTACCTTTACTGGTTTTTAGAATGGAAACTGGAAACCAAATCAAGACACCAAAGGCTATTCCTGCTAACTTGTGTGCTATTTTCCACTCCTTTCAAGGTAGGAGCTAAAATTACCTCTTTGGTGGCAGCAGCGGATGGTTATGTCAAGCCCATGTGGCAGGGGTTAGCTCCTTTTGCCATGTGGCGATGAATCTGCCTGCTCATTCATTAGTTCCCTGCTGCACAGAGAGCCTGGCAAACCTTTCTGAAATCCTCAGCACAGCACTACAGTGGCACCTCTACCCTCAGAGAGCCGCTCTGGTTGAAAAATATTTGATTATTTCAAGAATAATACAGGGCACACTGATGTTTGACAGTTCTGTGTCTTCTCGTATGCCGTGCTCACCCCTGACGCGTATTCTGTACAAGAATTCAGGTGCCATGCAAAATGCTCAAAGAAGCCCCGACTGAAATGACTGGTCCATGGCAGAGAACGTTGGAGATTTCATTCCCGCAGCTCAGATGATGTGAGAGCAACCTTGAGGATGCTTGCCTGGAACCGCCATGGTTGCTCTGAGCCAAGAATTGGAATCACAAGGCTGAGAGGCAGATGAGCCAGGGTAGTGATGTAGCGGCAACCTGGCTCAGGTCCAGCAGCCGTCTCTCCCTGGGGCTTTTCTGGGTTCTACTCATCCAAGAGTACTTAATGCCTAAGAAATGAAAGATATGAACAAGAGGCACAGAAGCAGTGTTCATATCGACTGAGAAGAAATAGAAAGGGTTGCATTTGCCCTCCAGGAGGATTTTACTGGGGAAAAAGATATTCTGCAGTGATGCTCAAGAATGACTCATTTTTAGCATCTTTTTTTTTACCTCAGTGCCAAGGGTCTCTGTATTCCTTAGTAGTAAAATCCACTCATTCACCAGGCCCTCTAGGGAGAGCTGAAGACCACATCAGCAGCACGTGACATGTCCTCTACTCCTGCTGAAACTTCCTTCCACTCTCCTAAGAGCGTGAAGAACACAGCCTTTTTTTTCCCCAGAAAGAAAGGTGACATATTTTTCCCCAGAGTAGAAGCGACATATTTCACTTCTGAGCCGAGACATTCAGAAGTCTCTGCCCACCTCAGCACCCTCTGGTGATGGCTGTGGGGTGAGAGGGGGGAGCCAGAAGGTACAGAACGAATTCTCGAGCACTTCCAGACCCACACTGGATTTTGTGGCCAAGAAATACATTCCATCTATTACTTCCTGAGGTGTCGGTTTTCTTTGTTGCAGCAGCATTTTCTGTGCCCACACTTGCTAATTAAAGTGCCTACTTTTGTAGAAAAACAAGGTTGTTTATTAACAAAACTGTGCTTACTGACTGTATGAAGTACATATTCGTATGAGCTGGGATGCTGTTCCCTTGAGCACAAGAGCCTAAATTACCAGAGTCACCAGACCAGCTGTTGCTGCTCATCTCGGAGACTCAAGATCAGGCTTAGTGGCCGTCCGTCCTTCCCTCCCTCACAGTTGGAGATGGTAGGAGGGCCAGTAGACTGTCACCAGGAAGTCCAGCCACTGCAAGCAGGTTCTGCCTCAGCTCCAGTTCTCTCGGAAGGTCTGACATTCACAGAGTATGGAGGGTTAACTGGGAAGGGGGGAACTCTCCGAAACTATGGAGAAGTCATCGTCCATGCCGGGAGGACTTTTTAGGGGTGTCCCTGCTTGGGGGGGTCACCTGTGATGCTGTGGTAACCTTACCCAGTACTGCATAGGTAAACTCAATAAACTCATTGGTTCACCAAACTGGATTTAAGTGCAAGTACTTTAAAGTCTGTTGGTAGGGCCCGATCTAGGGGAGCAGTTCTTCTCTCCCTGAGCAAAGTTCACACAACAGTATGTGTGCTATTGTTTAGATCTGGAATGTCCCACAGTGGTCCATATGCTGAGGACTAGACGTCTCCAATTTGTGGCACCATTGGGAGGTTGTGGAACCTTTAGGAGATGAACTGAATGGGAAGAAGAGAAGCTAGGTCATCAGGAGCATGCCGTGAAGGAGATGCAGAGACCTAGTTGCTTCCTCTCTCCTTTGGTTTCTCCTCTGTTGCATGCCACCGATGTACTGCACGGCCACAGACTCTAAGCAGCAGTGCAAACTCACCATTAGCCAAGACCTCTGCGACCAGGAGCCAGAGGAAGTCTTCCGTCCTGTGAACTGATTGTCACACAATGGAGAGCTGATACAGTGTATCTGTGTCCGTAGATCCACACACACAGGTGTAGACATTCACAGTAGAGAGCTGATACAGTGTGTATCTGTGTCCGTAGATCCATACATGTAGGTGTAGACATTCACAATGGAGAGCTGATACAGTGTATCTGTGTCTGTAGACACACACACACACACACACACACACACACACACACACACACACATGGGGGGGTGTAGACAGACATTCACAATGGAGAGCTGATACAGCGTGTATCTGTAGATCCGTACACACAGGTGTAGACATCCACATACATTTCCTCAGTTTGCTCAGAACTAACTGGGTCACAATAGCTGCTGCTCCAACCACAAGCCATCCCATTCCAGCCCACCCTCCGCAAACCACCGGAGAAGAATTTCTAAAAAGTAAACACCATCAAATGATCTCCTTCCACCCCTATTAAAATCCCTTGCGATTCCTCACCAGGAACACATTGTTTCTTATTATTTGTACTCCCTCCCTTTAATAAAGAGTGCCGCACCAAAGAAATTCAAAGGACAAGCAGAAATGGCCCTCATAGCCCTGGGCCAGCAGTTTGTGATACAAAGCTGCAGGCCACACTAAGCAACATCTGGCAGCAAAGTGCTACTACAGTCTGTAAATACCACTGGTCATGGACTGGGGCAGCGTGGAGCAGTCAGAGCAGAGCTAGTCATTGGCTGGAAAGGCACCTCTGCTGTTTAGTTCCCTGCTCTGTTAAATGGGGCTAATAAGGAGTCTAAAAGTCAGCAGTTTGCCAGGAGGTCCAAATGAGATAAGGTGTAAAAAAGCACATTTAGAATTGCGCCTGCATTCCGTGACACTCCATAAATAGAAGCTGTTATTGTTTTATTTAGCTTTCTCTTTATTGGCCTTTAATAAGGCAAGGCTGGAGGTGTACTGGAAACTTCAACTAGGACCCAGCTGACAAAACAGAGCCTGTGCGGCTGCTGGGGTAGGAAGGATGCCCTTGCTGTGTCTGTGCGGGAGCAAAGCTTGAGCAGTGAGGAGGAGAGGCAGTGTGGTTGATGCCCTGTGACTGTCCCCACAGGGCAGAGCTGGAGATCATACGGCAAGGGAGGCCATCTGCTTGCAGCTCCAGCTGTGAGTGATTAGAAGTGGACTTACAGGTTCAAGGGAGCCTGGTAGGAACTCCCTTTAAAAACAATCAGGCCAGGAGTGAGCAGGACGAGATGGCTTCTGTGACTGATGCTGCAGGGTGATGCTTTTTGCTGGAGAGGTGTCTGATTTTGTTCCGTATAGGATTTTGAACAGCGGGAAGGGCAGGATGAATTCGCTGTGCAGGGCAGGTTCTATGAATGAGATGAGACGAGGGATAAAGCGGGTAGAAGAGGTAAAATTTGGAAAATCCAACACAGAAATTGTAAAGATGCCAAAAGAGGACAGAAGCGCCGAGAAGGAAGAGTGCCCGGGAGCACACAGGACAAGAAGGGGACTGTGACAAGAGAGAACCCTGAGTCCCTTTGGGAGTTTGTGAAGGTGGCAACCTGTCCTAAAAGTATAGAGGAGCTGTTTTGCTCCTGTGGTGCAGACACATCCGCTCAAGCACAAGGACACAGCCGTCCCACCTCCTTTTTCTCTTCTGCTTCTGAACCTACTCCAGCTTCTGCTCCAAGCCCAGCCTCCCAAGACCACAGGCTTGATTTACCTCCCAGCACCCGCCAGGGCCTCTTTCCTGGACAAGCCACTCCTAGCAGATGGATGCATAAGCTCCGGTCACCACTGACCTTGCAAGGACCCCTTCCCTCAGGCCTGCTCTCTGCTAGGTAGCAGGGAGCCAAAACAATAAAGGTAACTCTGTTAATGTGTTAATGATCTCAGTAGGTTCACCAATTTTCTCCACAACTAATTCCCAGAGTAACTACTGATTTAGAGACACTCTCATCCTCAGACTCCAGACTCAGGGGGCATTGCTATGCCTCTAACAACCTTGATGACTTTATTTCCCTCTCTCCAGGATTCAATTTCTTCATTGCTTTGAGGGAGAGAGGGGGGAGCGGTTTGAGGAAGAAGGAGGAGGAAGGGGGTAGGGGGGAGACAGAGAGACAGAGAGACAAAGACAGACAGAGACAGAGAGAAAGGCATTATGCTGAAGATTCTGTTCACATCTTGACCCCGCCTTAAACACAGTAGGCTATTTTTGATGCCTCCTTCCTGACAGGACCCCGAAGGTATCACAACCATGTTTCCCTGCACTCAGAACTATCTGCATAGCCTCATTAAGACAAGGCTGTGACAGGGAGTTCAAACATGACATGAGTTATTAGCAGAGGCCATCGAAACTGGCAAGATGCTTAGGAGGGAATGAAACATGTTCATTTCGGATGCTCAAGCAGCTCTGAGGCTAGAGAGAGAATATCACAGGGAAATCCGTGACACTTGAATTCAGCATTGATGATCCACACGATTGTCTCTTTCTAAATACAGTTATAAGTCTGCACCCAATACGTTCCATATTTTGTTTCAAAACCAATCTGATTAAAATGAAGCATGTAGTTGATACTAGAATCATTGTGATGGTGTCCACAGTGGAATACAGCACTCAGCGAGAAATAAATGAAGTCACAACACCACATACACATCTGAGAAACATGATATTGAATTAAAACCCCAAAAAAGCTAAACCCAGAACCAGATACAGCATGATTCAATTTTTATAAAGCTCAAAAATAAGCAGATAAAACACAAATGATTGGGAAAATTTAAAGTATACCAATATACTTAGGTATTACATGTTTCTTTACAGACCCAAAGATAAAATACAGGAACAGTAAACACAAATTTTAATGTAATGGTTACTCTTGATGTTGTCTTTAGTTGTAATGGCAAAGTATCCAGTTATTTATTTAATTTTACCATTAGTTATGACAATACCTATATTCCATAGTTCCTCTTTATTAGGCCAAGATTCTAAGCTTGCTAAGAATTTTGTGATATAAAAATAAAGTTATCAACTGCCTTTTCTACATAGTGCTATCATAGAATATTTTCCTTTAATACACTCACTTGATTTTGGATGTGAAGCTAGTCACTATCATAGTAGAAAGGTCCGTACTGACTCATGATGTAGCATCATTCTTACATGTTGCTGATTTAATTAGCTAATATCTCATGAAGGATACTGGAGTCTATGTTCATGAGAGATGCTGCTCTGTGGCTTTTTTGCTTTGTTTTATTTTGTTTTATAATGTCTTTGGTTTTGCTATCAGAGTGATTCTGACCTCACATTTTTTTTTCTTATTACATTTTTTTTAATTTAAGTGTCTTAATTTATTTATTGAACAAATACAAGTGCCAACCTTGTACAAAGCACTGTTCTACATATTTGAGAATCCTATCACTGAACAAGATAAACTTTAAAAAATGCTTCTCTTATTATAGGAGGTAGACAGAAAACACATTTTCAAATAGAATTGGTCAAAAATTGGTTTTATTTCTTCTTTAATATCTGTTCAATGAAATCTACTAGTGCAGCCATCTTACGTGAGTTTTCTTTGAGGAAAAATTTTTATTATGAAATAAATTTAATTTTGCTTATTTTAGACTTAACACTTTCTGTTTCTTTATGCATCACTTTTAGAGATTTGTGTCTTTTTAAGAAATTTGTTAATAACATTTGCTCATAATATTCTTATGCTCTTAACATCTCTAATCAATGCTGATCTGCCTCTTCTTTGCTAATATTAACAATTGGTATTTTCTTCACTTTTTGGTCAAACTATAAGACTCCTAATTTATCAGTTAATTAGGAGGTTTTTATTTTTATTTCTCTCTCAATGAACAGACCTGTCATTGTATATTTCACTGTTTTCTGGATGTGTTACAATTTACCTTCTTCCACTTCTTGAGATTTATTT
Source organism: Peromyscus aztecus (assembly GCA_902168405.1). Classification (NCBI taxonomy): domain Eukaryota; kingdom Metazoa; phylum Chordata; class Mammalia; order Rodentia; family Cricetidae; genus Peromyscus; species Peromyscus aztecus. Next base: position 36,293 of record CABHPQ010169481.1, read on the forward strand.
TTTTGCTCTTTCTTTTTAGTGGAGGCTGAAAAAATCAGTTTACATAAGTATTTTCTAATCCAAGCATTTAGAATGATGAATTCCCCATAACTCGCCTTCACCTGCCTTCTTCGCCTCACATTCTTTCCTGTTTGCTTTGTAAAATCCGTTGGGCATTTTGGAGTAGATGACTATTGTCCAAATGGTTGGGATGCTTCCTGCTATCTCTCTGCTTCAATTAAATTTTCAATTAAATTCCAAAGTAGTCAAGGAGCACACTTCGTATATTACAAAACTTTTATATTTGGTAACAGTTGTGTATTAGTTACTGATTTTATTTCTGTGATGAAATACTCGTCAGAAGCAAGAAGGGAAGGTTTATTGTGGCTCACAGTTCTGGAAGATTTCAGTCCCTCATAGTAGGAAGGCGTAGCACTTGGAACAACATGGCCATGTTGGCAGGAACATAAGGTGGCTGGTTGCATCATGCAGTCAACCAGGAAACAGGGTGTTCTCTATTTGCATTAGAGACCATATAACTGCCAAAGACACATACACACACCTCCAGTGGCTTATGCCAACTAGCTAGGCACCAAGTACTAAAGGGTACTAAAAAACAAGATCCTGGTGACCAGAGAGCACCCTGTGACTGCAACTCCAGTCTCGTGGCCTCAGAGGTCAGTGCAGGGTCTGGCCTTTGTCTCCAGTGTTCCAAGAATCCCATGAGAGATTCTGTCTTTCATTTGTTTTTTGAGACAGGCTTTCTCTCTGTAGCCCTGGCTGTCCTGGAACTCACTCTGTGAACCAGGCTGGCCTCAAACTCACAGAGATCCACCAGCCTCTGCTTCCTAAGAGCTGAGATTCAAGGTGTGTGCCAACACTGTCTGGCTAGTCTGTGTCATTTTATTTGGGAATTGACACCATGATTCATGTTGATAATTATCAATAAGCACTGTCTGTTGATTCCTATTATTCTGTTATGATGTGGGTTTTTTCCTCTCTTTTGATTTGTTGGTCTGAGACTCCTTGTGTTTTCTTGGAGGTAGCTAACCTTTTCCAATTGAAGTTTTCCTTCTAGCACCTTCTGTAGAGCTAGATTTGTAGAAAGATAGGTACCGCTTAAAATTAGTTTTATTGTAGAATGTTTTTCTTTCTCCACTTATTGTGACTGAAAGTTTTGCTGGATATAGTAGTCTTAGTTGGCATCTGTGGCCTTCTTCTAATTTATAGAACATCGATTTAGGCCCTTCTAGTTTTTAGAGTCTCCATCAATGAGTCAGGTATTATTCCAATAGTTCTGCCTTTATATGTTACTTGGTCTTGTAGCTTTTAATATTGTTTTTGTTTTTGTTAGTCTTTTGAGTACTTTTATTTTCTGGTCCAGTCTAGTTGGTGCTCTGTATGCTTCTTATACTTTGATAGAAATCTCTTTATTTAGGTTAGGGAATTTTTCTTCTATAATTTTGTTGAATATTTTCTGTGCCTTTGACCTGGGTTTCTTCTCCTTCCTCTCTTTCTATTATTTGTAGATTTGGTCTTTTCATAGTGTCCTATATTTCCTGGATGTTTTATACCTAGATTGTTTTCAGATTTAACATTTTCTTTGTCTGAGATATCCATTTCTTCTATCTTGTTTTCAGTATCTGAGATTTTCCTTTCCATCTCTTGCATTCTGTCAGTAAGGCTTACTTTCGAGTTTCCTTTTGAGTTCTCAAATTTTTCATTTCCAGTTTCCTCTCAGTTTGAGTTTTCTTTGGTGACTCTCTTTCTACTTCCACGTCTTGAACAGCTTACTTCATTTCCTTCCACTGTTGGTGTTTTCATAGATTTCGCTACTAGATTTATTCGTATCCTCTTTAAGGACCATGAATATTCATAATAGCCATTTTGAAGTATTTGGCTTGTCCTTCAGTTATATTGCATTTCTCAGGTTCTACTGTGGTAGGCTTGTTATGATCTAGCTTGTAGACAAATTGTCCTGGATGTGATTGATTGTGGTTTTGTAGTGGCATGTAGGCATCTTGGATTGGGATGCTTGTAATTCTAGGTGCTGATATCTGGTCTTGTGTTTGTTAGGTGGGTGTTCTATTCCTTGGTGTCTGGTTCTTAGAGAGTGTGATGACTGTGGGTTGGCTGCTCGGGAATGCTTCTGAGATCTTGTCAGGTGTGGTCACTGGGGGTCTTGGGTTGAACGTGTTTCTAGGTATTGGGAGCTGACACTAAGGGGTTGGGATGAGATAGAAGGGGGTGGGATGAGAGGGTCCACAGGAGGGAGGAAACCTGGGTGTACCACTGGGGTCTGTGGAGACTCCTGGGAATGGAGACAGAGAAAAAGAAGAGGCTACAACAGGGAGTCTGCTGCAAAGCTGGGGGCTAAGACTGCTGGATTGGAACTGGAAGGGAGCGGGGGAGTGAAGATTGCCTGCCTGATTTCCTGGCCAGCGTGGCTTCCAGGGAGTCCCTGAAGAAACAGGCAGTTGAGACAAAGGGATGGGGTCATGGAGGAAGGCTGTAGGAGATCTGCTCAAACCTGGTACCTAGTGTGCAGCCGCACCATTGGTCCTGTTGGCACATAGCCAAGACAGGATCACTCCAGCCACTCATTCCATAGTCAACACCAAGCTTCTCCTGTCCATGTACCAGAACTTCATAAAGATACTATGCTACGAGGCACAAAAACCAGATTATACCAATAGGTTTGGGAGAAGAGGAAGTCAAAACAAACCCACATCAACAGATGAGTAAAACATGACAAAACAATGCAAAGAACAAAACACAGCCACCACCCATGACACATCACCTACTGACCAAAAATGAAGAAATAGCTGAAAGGTCCTAGAAAGAACTTAAGAGTCTTCCTTGTTCAAAAGAATTGATGAGTATATAAACAGATGCATGAATTAATAAAGTCTATCTAAAACCTTGACAAGACCAACTCTAAAGTGAACTTAACAGTAAATTGGAGGTGAAAGTCCAAAATATGGAGAAAAAAAATTTAGCAATGCGATTGAAACATTGAAGACAGTCAAACAGAAATACTTAAAATGAAGGAGATAGTTAATCAAATAAAAACCATCACAGACAGCATCATTAACAGACAAGACCTATCGACCTATAGACCTATAGAACAATGAAATTCAGGAATGGAGAACAAAGCTAAGAAAATAACACAAAAATAGAATATATGAGAAAAAAATTAAGTAAATGTATTTCCAATAATTGATATTTGGAAGGAAGTCTGAACACATTCAAGAAGCCAAACCTAGAATTTAAGGAGTAGAGGAAACAGAGGTAAAATCAACAGAATAAATTTATTTAAATTATAGCAGAAATCTCCCAATATTTATGAAAAGGAGTAGGCTTCCAAACACAAAAGAAATATAGAACTACAGACAGACATGACCAGAGAAGAAACTCGCCATGGCATATTAGAGTTAAGATGTCAAAAAAATGCAAAGTAAAGAAATAATCCTAAAAACAGCACAAGAAAAACAAAACTTAAAATGTTTCATTTCATGCTCTTCTAGCTTTTATGGTAGTGGTGCAAAGTCTGAGTAATTCTGATATTGTTGCCTTTGCAACCCTGGTACTGGCATTAAAATAGATGCAGAGATCAATGGAATAGAATCGAAAGCTCAGAAATAAAATGACAAAACCATGTCCACTTCATTTTTCACAAAAAGAGGCGGGGAGGGGGAGCAAAAACATATACTGGAAAAAAGTCAATCAACAAACGGTGCTGACAATGATGAATTTTTACCTGAAAAATCAAATTAGATCTTTCTCTTCTGACTTGTGCAAAAACCAGCTCAAAATGTTTCAAAGATCTTAATTCAAAATGAAACATGGTAACATCTGAGGGAAAGACGCAGCTGCAGCATCTGAATAGCCTTCAAGATACTGGGGGAGCAAGAACTTTTTCAGCGGAACACCGACAGCACAGGAACTAACCCCAGGATAAAGAGATGGACTGCCTGGCAATTAAAAAGTTTCTGTACAACAAAGGACACAATCGGCAGAGTTGACAGACAGCCCACAGCATGGGAGGAAATCTTAATCAGCTGCAGTTCAGACACGGGATCAACACCCAGAATTTACAAAGAACTTCAGAAAATAAATACCAAAAAGATAAAATTGTCAATCAACAAATGGGCAGATAAATTAAATAAGCACTGTTCAAGAAAAGGAAAGACAGACAGACAGAGAAACAAATGGCCAATAACTATTTTTAAAACCGTTTGGAATCCCTAGCCAACAGGGAAATGCAAATTAAAACTCCTTGGACACCACCTCACCCCAGTCAGAACGGCTACCATCAAGAAATCTTAGAACAAATGTTGGAGACGATGTGGAGAGAGAGGAGCCCTTATTCTCGGTTGGTGGAATGCAAGTTAATACAGCCATTGTGGAAATCAGTTTGGAGATTTCTCAAAAAATTAAAAATACAACTTGGATGTGGCCCAGCTATTTCACTCCTGTCCACATATCCAGAGAACAACATAACCGACCACAGAGACATTGGCACCCCATCTTTAGTGCCGCCTTATTCACTACAGCAAAGAATTGGTGTGTGTGTGTGTGTGTGTGTGTGTGTGTGTGTGTGTGTGTGTGTGTACATATATCCATATATATGAATATTACTCAGTTCTAAAGAAAAATGAAATCAAAGTTTGCAGGAAAATGTGAACTTAGAATGTATAGTATTAGGTTCAGTCACACAGTCATAGAAAGAAAAAAAACACATGTTCTCCTTCATATGAAACATAGCCAATAAAACATGTGTGTATGAAAACAAATGTACGTGTGGGTAAACAGTATAACATGCAGAAAAGAGAAAAAGAAAGACTGAATACAGGGGACGAGGAAAGACTGACTGCAGGTGATGGGCACAAGTTATGAAAGAGAATACAAGGCTGTTATTTTTCTAGTTCTAACTTGGTCATTGATTTATTTGGTTTCAGTGGTGGACAAGTGCATTAAAATATATTCAATAGTGAAAGAGTAAAATCCAATGTGCAGCTCCACAGCTTCCGTTCTGAATGGCTAATCTCCCTCTGTAAAAGTTCATTGAGCTGTGTAGTCTTTGGGTCTTGCAAATTCTGATGTATGAAGTTTTTATTTGCAAGACTTTTAAAAAATAATGATGTTTAAAATAAATTTTAAACAATTTTAAATAGTAAAGTAATAATAGCAACAAGATCCTCTGGGGACCAAGTGTTCAAACACACAAACCTGTGGGAAAACATTGTACACTCGTACCGTGACAAGTTGCTTTTCTGAGTTCAATTCCCAGCACCCACATGGTGGCTTACAACCATCTGTAATGAGATCTGGCACCTGCTTCTGTATACATAATAAATAAATAAATCTTTAAAAAAATTATGAACCAAAAAAAGGTATGAACAAGTTGCTTTTCGGCCAAGCATGCTGTCACCTTGAATGCTCCGCGTCCACTAGAAAACAGTGTGTCTCCATCTGTTCAGTGTAGTTCTGCAAATGTTGATGAGATTAAGTTGAATTAGTGCGTGCTCTTCAAACATATACTGTTTCTCATTGTGCATCATCACTTCTACTGACTGTTGAGAGGAAATTGTTGACATTGCCAGTTAGCCTTATGTGCCTTTTGCTTCATTTAAATCCTGTCAGCTTTCATTTATGTAGTTGGAAATTATCTTAATAATAGTTCTTATCTTGAAGTCTATTTTTTCTGGCACTAATTTAGTCACTTATGTGTTCTTATAATTAGTGGTTTGCGGAGACCATGTTTAAGGTGTGTCTCCTGTGAGTAGTATAAAATTAGGTCTGTAGTTGTATATTACTGAGGGGAGGCTATTCACAGTCCCTGAGAACACTGAGAAGAATAAAGAGAAACTTTCAAAACCAACAAAGAAGCTAGAGAGATGATTCAGGGGTTAAGAGTGCTCACTGCTCTTCTTAAGAACTCAGGTTCAGTTCCCAGCATCCATGCAATGGTGGACAACCATTTGTAACTCCAGTTCCAGGGGATCTAATGCCCTCTTCTGGCCTCCATGGGTACCAGGCATAAACATTACGTAACCACATGCTTTTCTGTCCCACCTGGTCCCACAGCTGCTTTTAACATAATCACTCAGAGGCTTAATATTAATTACAAACTGTTTTGCCTGTTGCTCAGGCTTATTATTAACTAACTCGTACTTCTTAAATTAACCCATTTCCATTCATCTGTGTTTTGCCATGTGTCTCATGGCTTTACCTGTGTTCTAATACATCTTGCTTCTCTGGCAGCTGGCTGGCATCTTTCTGACCCCGCCCTTCTTCAACTCCACTTTGATTGTACCATCTAACCTTATTCTACCTGGCTATTGGCCGAAACAGCTTTATTTATCAACCAATGAGAGCAACACATATTCACAGCATACAGAAAGACCATCCCACAGCAACATTGTACACACACATACATGCAGAAGAACATCTTATTCATAAAAATAAGATAAAATAAAAATAACAACAACATATGCAGACCTTCTTTTCCTACATCAATAATTCTTAGTCGAGAGCTGCCCACAAACCATTAGCCCAG
>CABHPQ010169482.1:0-35649 GCA_902168405.1 Peromyscus aztecus
TGAAAATGTCTTCCGAATTTTTCCTTTGACCCAGCCCACCCATCAGAGCCCATCCACACTTCATCCCCTGCTCTCCTTTTTCTATGTTCAAGACTTCCTAAGAACACTCTTTCTTAATCATCACCGTTGCTCCTATCACTTTTATATTCGACTCTGTCCAAGAGAGTAGTCCCATAATTAACGGTCAGGATGTTCATTTGGGGTGAGAATTTGTAAATTGTGGACTAAAGCCACCCATCAGCTGCAAAACTGAAACCTCTCAGGTCCATATGCCATGAATTAACAGCTCATGTGTGGATTCAAAAAGGAAATAGTGGAGGGCTGGAGGGATGGCTCAACAGTCAGGAGCACTCACCAGTTGTCTTGCAGGGGACTCGGGTTCGATTCCCAGCACCTACATAGTGGCTTGCAACCATCTGTAACTCCAAACCCAGGAGACCCAATGCCTTTTTTGGGCACCAGGCACATGCAGACAAAACACTCATACATACAAAATAAAAATCAATAAATCTCCTAAAAAATAAAAAAAGAGTGGAGTAGGAGACCTTGTTTTCCCAGTCGCACATCTTGGTCACGGTAGCTACGCAGTTTCTTCAGATTATTCACCAGATCTAAGAGGTCAGCTCTGAGAGGTTTCCATCTTAGACTGTGGCATGTTCTGCCTCCTAGAGTCCCCAGGAGGACTGAAGCATCCACTCCCTTGGCTGCCAGGGCACACACAGTTTCTAGGGAAAGCACCCTGTGCTAAAAATGGCTGCCACCTCGTGTCTCATCCTTGATCCTGGAGGAACCTGCCGCCAGTGCTTCTCAGAGAAGGGGACAAAGTCGCCGCTCCTTCTCAACTGAGGAGACTCTGAGGGACCCAGATCCAGTCGGGGTCTCTGTGGCATCTGCTCTGCAGTTAGCGATAAGTTACAAAATACTTCATGTGCGTGAGATTGCGTGAGAATCGTCGCTGTTGCTCTTTGACAAACAAGAAAACACACTCGTGGAGGGGTGAGATCGGCTGGCCTGTGCAATGCCCCCTGCACCATGGGCTGGCTCCCTGCTCATGAGGAGGACTTCACAGTTTCAACTTTTTCTTTAAAGTTTGTTTGTTTGTTTTTTATGTGTCTGGGTGTCCATGTGGTTGGTTTACACATATGTCAGTACGCCACAAACATGCCCCATGCCCAGGGGGACAGAGGAGGGTGTCGGAGCCCCAGAGAATGGAGTTACAGGTGCTATGAGCCACCATGTGGGTACTGGGAATTGAACCTAGATCTTCTGGAAGAGTAGCTAGTGCTCTTAACTGCTGAGCCATCTCTTGAGCCCCAGATACAACTTTACTTTTGCTTATCTATCAGTTCTTTTTCCTCTACTCATTCACATTTTATCAATAGTTTTAATATTCTTTTATATATACATATACTACATATAATTAACCAACTATGAATGAACATTATTTAAGTTTAAAAATTAAGTTTGAAACCAACCCTTTGTCAAATATATTTACATGTAATTTGACAACTTGATTATCTGTAATTGTTAAAATTTTGATAACTTGGGTAGTAAGATAAAATTATTTCAGTGAGAATGAATAAGTTTTAAAAAGCCAATGTAACAACTACAGATATTACTTTATCTGTTTCTCTTCATTTAAATTTCTGTAAAACTATCAAGGCAGATTTTGACCCAATTATTAAAACACTCCATTCTCCTGAAGATCTTAAATCAATGATAGATTTTAGAAGATATCTTTAAGTTAACTCTACAAGACAATAAAATCGAAGTTCATAACAATAATTTGGCAGAGAAAAAGGACATCATAAAACTGTCCCCCGAGCCGGCAAGGCGGCTCATGTATGGAATCAGCACTCAGCAGGGGTAATGAGGACCAGAGCTGTAAGTTCAAGGGCAGCAAAATCCCCTACTCTACCCAACGGTATAAATACCCAAGTTAATAATGTGTGTATAGATGAAATGCTGCCTAAGGATTATGAGAACCAAGTTCATAGACGCTGTATACTGAAATTATGACTCGATTCACTCAAAGACCTGTTTATGTTTGTGTTTATATTCCTACACTCTGAGAATTTATTATAACTAGCAAAAACCTGTCCAATCTACAAGCCAACTGTGAGCAATATGGGGATTTACTTCAACCAGTTTGCGAAATGATAAACACCTTAAAAGTTTTTGGCAAACTAAAAATCTCTTATTTGTATTGCTCTTTCCCACCGAGACAAATTCAAAGAGAATAAATTTAGACTTCTTTTAACCCACACTTTATCAAATAATAAAAATAAAAATACTTCCCCTGCTTGGGAGTATTAATGGGAACTCACTATCACCATAAAAATCTCTCAACCGTGTATTCTTACAAGGGAGAGCGTGATGGCATTTACAGTTCCTCATAAACCTAGTGCTGGCTGGTGCCTGTTCCTCATGTCCCCTCCAGAGGAACACAGTGAGGTTATTAACTAACAGATTTCTCTCTCATCTGAAATTTCTTTCAAGCAGACACCATTAAAATGATTTTGAAGATCTTTGAGATTTTGATCGGGCCAGCACATGTTTATTTATATATTTGCTATTTCACTTCTGAAAGATCATAAAATGCCCTCATTTCTAGCAGAAGTAAACTATTCATGAAAAATAAAATTAAGTCATTTTTATAACCTTTTGTGGTGTCAGTTTAGCCCACCACATCATCTTTTAAAAAAAGAGCAAAACTTTGTGTTCTAAGTATATATTTAGGGGCTGGACAGATGGCTCAGCAGTTAAGAGCACTGGCTGCTCTTGTAGAGGACCTGAGTTGGATTCCCAGCACCCACATTATGGCTCACAACCATTTGTAACTCCAGTTCTAGAGGATCTGATGCTTTCTTCTGGTCTCCACAAGCACCAGACAGAATGTGGTAAAAGACATACATGCAGACAAAACACTCGTGCATACTAAATAAACAAAGTTTTTAAAGTGTATATTTTAGTGCTGTGATGCTTTGATACAGGAAGGGATTATATGATTTTAAACAATTAGGTAATTTCTTTACTTGCAAAGTACTTTCTCAAGCAGACACCTGATTCAGTCCTCTGAAGTCTTAGTTCTTTAATTGACTTGCTGTGTTTGCATGTCAGAAAGTATACCTGGTCGCTCAATTCCTCAATTGCTTACCACCTTCCTGGGCAGGAGAGTTTTTCCATGAATTTATAACATTCTGGATTCGTTAGTGTGTTTTCTGAGTCAGTAAAATCTTTAACTCTTTCTAGTAACCCAGTAAAACAGTCTGGAAAAGAAGTTCTTTACGCAGAGTTACCCTATCTGCACAGCCTCCAAGAACGGAGGCTTCTGCAACATCCGGTGCCCAGGCAGCCTCGGGGAGACAGACCTGGATTACACACTCTTCGCACATCCTGCACTCGGTCCTTCAATTCTCAGGTTCACACACAGAGAAAGCCTCACAGTCAAACAACAGAAGGAAACAAACTCTCAGCTAAGTTCAAAATTGCTTGAAAACTCCTGTCTGAGACTCAAGAATAATTTAGAGGCAGCATGTTAACCTGAGCGCCCTGTAATTCCGAAGAGACCCTCCAGGGGGCAGCAGCTCCTCGCACTGGACCAGGCAGCGCAGGCATAGACTTTTTATTCACTAATCCTAAACTGAGAAGACTCCTTTACCTGGAAGCAGATAAATCCTACCCCAACCATCACTCAAACCTAGAGGGATTACTGTAGGATGACAAAAAAAAACAGGGTTCCCTTCCTGCCACTATGATGGGAGTCTTCAAATAAAAACACCGGGGACACACATCAGCCAAGCCGTCGTCACACGACAACAGCTACAGCGTTTTAAAATCCCCAGTACTTCACAGATTCCCGGAGAAACAGCTCTGTTAGTGTTCTCAGAGCATTAATCTTGCTCTCTTTTGATGACTCACCGAGCTCGGCTCTGTATCGTTCACTTGGCCTAGCCAGTCTATTGAAAGGCATCATTTGTTCGGTGGTTAAAAGCTCTCAAAACTTTGTTGGAAAAAAAAGGGGGGGGGGAGGGTTTGTGTTCTCTGCAGTCATGAGGAAAATAAGAAAACGCCCATCAATCATCACCTTTGTATGGCATGAAGACAACTCACACTATTCATGATATTGATGAAGCAGAGTTGTCATTTTAGATGGAAGCTTCTAGAATATATGTGAGTCAGGGTAAATGGATGCAAGGACCAGCTTGAAAGGAACTGCTGTCCCAAGCAATCTGAGCATCAAAACAAGTTGAGCATCAAAAAAGAAATTTGTTGCTTCAGGTATCAATCATTGTGGCCTAGCCTGCTGGTTAAAATTCTCAGCCCTAGACAAGAAGCAAATGTACGCAGAAGGTAAAGAGTTAAAACAACCGGTGGGAGGCTGGGACATGGTTCCGCTGGAAAATAGTTCCAGTGCAAGCCTGAAGACCCAAGTTCAGATCCCTAGCACCCACATAAGAAGCCTGGTGTGGCGGCACACGCTTCCAATCCCCATGCTGGAGAGATGAGACAGGAGGATTCCTTGAGGCTCACTGGCCAGCCAGTCGAGCTGAATCAGTGTGCTCCAGGCTCAGTGGGAGACCCTGCCTCAAAATGTAAGGTAGAGAGCGACAGATGAGGATCCCACCCATTGAGCTCTGGCCTCCAAAAGCAAGTGCACACGTGTATATATGTACCACTCACATACATGTATGCACCCTCTAAACTCCCTATAATCCCACCTGCAGCTCATGTGGGTGCTGGGAATCCAACCCAGGTCCCCTGGAAGAGCAGCCAGTGTCCTTAACCACTGAGCCGCCTCTGTGCCCTTACGTATTAATGTTTGAAGTTGGCATACAAACTGGTGGGTTCTGTTCTGTGTTTATCTCCTTTGTTCTGATGAGGTTGTCTCTCCCACCGCCTCCCTTGCGCTGCCTGTCCCTCCAGCGGGCTCCCTTTCTCCCCAATGGTGTCCTCTACTTTGCTGTCACTCGCATTTACCCTTTCCCAACCCTTAAGGTTTCTCTTCCCCCAGCTCTCACGATCCCTTTCTAGTTTCATTACACAACAGAGAGAGAGAGAGAGAGAGAGAGAGAGAGAGAGAGAGAGAGAGAGAGAGAGAGAAGGGAAAAGAACTAGGTTTCCTCACATGGAATATGCCTGGGGCTGGCTTGTTTCGTTTAACATCATGATTTCCAGTACCACCTGTTTTTCTTGCCCTGTTTTATGTTTCCTGTGTATGTTATGATTTAACTTTTCCCTGTGGCAGAGTAATTCCATTATGTACATGAATCACATTTTCCTTCTCCATTTCCTATTGATGGGCATCTAGGCTGGCACCATTTCCTAGCCATTTCCACTGGTGCAGCAATAAACCGAGATTTCCTTAAACTCCCTTGATATATATATATATATATATATATATATATATATATATATATATCTCCAAGAATGTTACAGCTGGGTCACATGATGTTTCTACATCTCGTTTTTTATGTATTTTTTTTTAAGAATTTGTGTGATAATTACTATTCATTGTCAGGTTGGATTTAAAGTCAAACCACTGGGCATGCCTGTGCAGATGTTTCCAGAAAGGTGTAACTGAGGAGGAAGTCTTGCCCTGCCTGGAAGCTGCATCATCCAATGGGTCTCAGACTGAATAAAAGGAAAACAAGAAAGGAAGCTGAGGGGGCTGGAGTCCTTGTGGCTTTTGCAGAGAACCCAGGTTCCACATCCAGCACCAATATGATGGCTCACACCCTCCCATAACCTCAGTTACAGGGACCCAACGCCTGCTTCTTGTCTCAGGTACCAGGTACACAAGCAGTGATACATACATGAAGGCAAAGCATGCGTGCACATAAAATAACCCCAACCTCTCCATCCCTGACTACAGCTGCTCCAAGCCCCTGCCGCCACACCTTCCCCTTCACGATGGAGTTTAGTCCCTCAAACCCTGAGTTGAAAGTCCTCTCCTTTCTTAAGTTGCTTTCATCGGATATTTAACCGACGCGTCTCTACCCGGATCCCACAGTGGCTACAAATATCTATGTTCTCACTGACGGTGGGTAAGTGTTCCCCTTTCATCCAATCTTCATTTTATCTCTGCTTTGTTTGGTTGTTAGAGACAGGGTCTCACTATATAGCTCTGGGTGGCCTGGAACTCACTACACAGATGTGGCTGGCCTTGAACTCACGATGTGCCACCATGCCTGGGTATCATTCGATTTCCTGTTGATAGCCGTTCTGACTAGGGTGAGATGGACTCTCAAAGCAGGCTTAATTTGCATTTGTCTGATGGATTCTTTTAAAATTTTTTGGCCATTGTGTCTCTTCCTTTGAGAACTGTCTGTGTGGTCCCTTAGCCTTTTACTGAGAGGATAATGACAAGCCATGAGCCCCTATCTGCTGTGCATGGGAAAAGGCTTGCCCTTGATCTGTAGGTCATCTCTTCACTCTGGTGACTGTTTCCTTGGCCATACAGAACCTTCTATACTCCATGTAATGTCTTCCGCTAACTATTCAGCTTATTCCCTGAGCCACTGGAGTCCTTTTCAGAAAGCCCCAACCTCTGCCTACAGCTTGGAGCAGTTTGCCCAAGCTCTCCTCCCGTAGTTTCAAAGTTTTGGACATAAATTAAGGTCTTTGATTTGTTGAGTTGGTTTTTGTGCAGAGTGTGGGATGGGGATCTCGTCTAATCTCACATTAAAAACATAAATAAACTTTAAACTCAAAATAGTCTTTACAAACTCAAACACATTAAAATTCCAGTCTTTTTAAAATATCCACTCTCTCTAAAAATCCCAAATCTCTTTTAAAAGTTCAAAGTCTTTCAGCTGTGGGCTCTTGTAAAAACCAAAATTATATTAAACACCTTCTTCAAGAGGGAAGAACCTAGACACTGTTACAATCTGAACAAAGTAAAACCTGTCTCCTAATGGTATAAATATAACCCAATCTACAATTATCTGGGATTTATTCACGATCTTCTGGGCTCCTCCAAAGGGCTTGGGTCACTTCTCCCACTCCGCCCTCTGCAGCACACACAGCTTGTCTTCTAGTCTCCAGCTGGCTCCACTCCACAGCGGCTGTTGTTCTTGGTGGTCATCCCGTGGCGCTGGCATCTCCAAAAGCTGGGGTCTTCTCTGCAACTGGGCTGCACTTTCACCAATAGCCTCTTATAGGCTCTCACAGTGCGAAGCCTCAGCTGCTCTCCATGACCCCTTCATGCCCTGAAAACTAGTACCACCTGGGTGACTCTTACACATTACCAAGTCTGGCTGCCAGCATGAGGTATAACCTTGGCTGCCTCTAGAACACAGCTTCTCTGTGCTCTTAGGAAACACTTCCCAGAAGATTTCACCTCAGTAATGCTGGTCTCTTCTTAACCACCATTAATTTCTTAGCTCCAGCTGCCAAGCCATCAAGCATGCCAGAAAAGCAAAGTTTTGCTTTAGTAGTTCTGGTATCTTGTTAATCACAGCTGATTCTTCAGCCTCAGCTAACCAGAACCACAGAATCTTAATTCAAAATGACGGATGGTCCTGATAGTCTTTAAATGTCCCTCTGAAACTTCATAAGCCAGGCCTCCATCATCTACACTGCTCTCAACATTCTTGTCTCCCAAGCCTCCACAGAATAACTCACTGTGCTCTTAACTCAATGGTTTTTCTGCCCAAAGTTCCAAAGTCCTTCCACAATTCTCCAAAAACATGGTCAGGTAGGTCACAGCAATACCCAACCCCGAGTACCAATTTGTCTTAGTTAGGGTTTCTATTGCTTCAACAAAACACCATGGCCCAAAAGCAAGTTGGGGAGGAAAGGGTTTATTTGGCTTGCACTTCCACATTGCTGTTCATCACTGAAGGAAGTCAGGACAGGAACTCAAACAGGGCAGGATCCTGGAGGCAGGAGCTGATGCAGAGGCCATGGAGGGAACCTGCTTACTTTTTCTTTTTTTGGCTTGCTCAGCCTGCTTTCTTATAGAACCCAGGACCACCAACCCAGGGATGGCACCACCCACCATGGGCTGGGCCCTCCCCACTGATCACTAATTGAGAAAATGCCTTACACCTGGACTCACAGAAGCATTTCCTCAACTGAGGCTCCTTTCTCTCAGATGACTAGCTTGTGTCAAATAGACACACAAAACCAGCCAGTTCATAAATGACATATGGCAAAGTTCTGAACTAAGAATGGGGGAGGTGGCTGGGGTGGAACAGAGGCCATCTCCCTGGAGCCAATGGAAGTCCACTCACTAAGAAAGGAGATGGACATGGGTAAAGAATGTATCAGTTAGCTTCTCAAAACTCTGGCCAAAATACCTGACATAAACCCTTAAAGGAAGACAGATTTAATTTGACTCACAACTTCAGAGGGCTCAGTCCATGGTTGCTTGGCCCTAAGTACTTGGAAAGACCCTCATGGTATTGGGAGCGTGTGTAGAGAAGCTCTCACATGCTGGACAGGAAGCAGAGAGAAAGGGGGATTGCTGGCATGTCACTGGATTCTTCTATATTCTCTTTTTATTACAGCCAGGTCCCCAGCCCCTGGGACAGTGCTGCCCACATTCAGGTTGGGTCTTCCTGCCTAATTAATCCTCTCTGGAAATGTCCTCGTAGAGCCGAGCCTTACAAATCTCCCAGGTGATGCTAAATCCATTCATGCTGATAAGATTATCCACCTCCTGCAGTGAGCCATGCTCCTGTCCCTGACACCCATTCCAAAGTCTGTAAAGGTTTTCACTCCCTGGAAATCTCTGTTACCTGATTTTCAGGTAGAGAGAAGGAGAGGCCATCCACCAGCAGCCAACACACACTTATCCACATAAAAGAACAATTTCCAGTTCCTCCTGAGGCTTAAGGTCACTATTGCCTCTGTGGCTATCTAACTGCAACCTCCTTGAGAGGTCACAGCCGAATCACCCAGCCCAAACATGCCTCACCCTGAACCGTAGATACTGTCACTTTAAGTCACTAAGATATTGATGTTGGTCATAAGACAACAGTAGAGAGTACAGGAAGATGGCTCAGTTGGTAAGATGTTTGTGGTGCAAGCTTGGGGACCCGAGTTCAAGCCCCAGGACACACATTGGAAAAAAGCCAGATGTCATGGCATGTATTTCTAATCTCAGTGCTGGAGAGGCCCTGGAGCTCACTGGTCAGCTGAGCTAGTCAAATTGGTGAACCAGGTTAATGAGAGACACTGTCTCAAAAAGCAAGGTGGATAGTATTCCTGAGAAATGACACCTGAGGTTGGCCTCTGGCCACAACACACACACACACACACACACACATACGTACACATAGGATAAAGAAATAAGCTAAATGATTGATTAATTACGTTTAACAAAACAGTAGTAAATACTCAATATGTTTGTCGTATCCCAGGTATCAGAAGCCTCAGCTTGGTTAAGGCATCATACAGGTGAAGAAGGCATGGCCTGGCTGTTCACTCCCGTAACTGAGAGAGGAATTTAGCAGAGGAGCAATCTCTAGTGTCTCCATACAAGATGGGGTGCGCATCTGTGGTTTGCACAACTGTTCCTGTCAACTTGCCGCAGTGGTCTGTTAGACAAAGAGCGGTATCTCGGGCCACATACTAAACATCAAATAAGATCGTTATTTGATTAACTGAACAGGAAGCTGAAGTTCATCAAGGAAATTATTGAAACGTGTCACAAAATGCATAAGGGCACAAGAACTCGGGGCTCCCCAGATGTCAGATGAGGATGAAGAGCAGAGAAGGAATCCTCTCTGAGAAAGGGAGAGAAGCAGTGGAGAGAAATTCATGAAACAAAGGCCCAGTGCTGCTGGGAGAGGCTATGGGGAAATGCTGCCTTGGGAGGGGCCTGGCATTCTCTTTTAAAAAGTGTGTGTCACAGGAAGTGTCTCAGTGTCATTAACCTCTGATGACAGATGGTGTGGGTCTGAATTCTAGCCCTTAGCCCAGGGGAAGTAGTGACAGTCACCTATTTTCAATGCCCCCAATGCACCCTGATTTGTATTTGGGTGATTATCATAAGAGATAAAGAATGAGACTGAAGATGAGCAGACCGTAGCTCTGTCTCCCTGGCCCTCTAGGATGAGGGCATGTAATCACCAGTCTCTGCTTTTCCAGTTCAGGATGCAAATTCCAAAATCAACTCAGCCATCATAGCGCCTGCGCCTCCCTGGTATTTTAAGAAGCTGTTGTCCGGTGATTACCAACTCCCACAAAGGTCAAGGAGTGCAGACAAAGCCCATTTCTTCACTCCTACTGTATCCTTGATGAAGCAAAACTAATAGAATAACGAGATGAAAGTTTAGATGTTGGCATGACAACGACTTTCACGGAAGTACAGGTGGAGCAGAAGAAAGATCTTCTAGAACTCAAAATCAGTTCAAAGTCACAGTAAGGGAGAGACAAGGGGTGCTAACAATAAACTGGTGATGTATGAAGCAAATGGGAGGGAGGGCTCATAATGGCTAGCGAATTATAAGGCTATTTTCTCGGGGAAGGCGTCTTACACTCCCTCATGCTTTTATTTGCAGAACTGAAGAAGAGTGTAAATATTTAGATTGAAAGGGTTCGCCAAATCCCAGGAATACTCATTTAAAAGAAAAAGCATAAATATGGCACAAATTCTTTTTTTTAATAATTTAGTTATTTTTATTTTGTGTGCATTGGTGTTTTCCCTGCATGTATGTCTGTGTGAGGATGCCAGATCTTGGAGTTACAGACAGGTGTGAGCTGCCACATGGGTACTGGGAATTGAACCCAGGTCCTCTGAAAGAGCAGTCAGTGCTCTTAACCACTAAGCCATCTCTCCAGATCCCTCCTCCAACTTTTTTTAAAGTCTCCACCCAATAAGATACAATCTCAAGACCTGCCCCTCATTTAGACCAAAGAGGTAGAAGGTGTGGTCTGAGTCGCTTTCCTGTAGTTGTGATAAAATACCATAACCACGGCAGTTTATGGAGGGAAGGGTTTGTTTGCGGCTTATGGTTCCAGAGGGTTAGAGTCCCTCACTAGCATGGCAGAGAAGTGGAGCAGCAGGCAAACAAGGCAGCTGGAGCTGGAAGCTGAGAGCTCACCCCTTGATCCACAAGCACGGAGCAGAGAGTGAACTGGGAATGGCATGGTATGAGTTTGAAAACATCAATGCACTTTCCCTCTAGCAAGACCACACCTCCTAGGCCTGCCCAGACAGCTCCACCAACTAGCACCAAGTATTCAAACACCTGAGACTACGAGGGACGTCTTATTCAAACCATCACAAATGTATAATGAAAACTGTAGAACACCAATGAAAAGAGTGTGGAAGATACAAAAAGTAGGAAGACACTCCGTGCCTGTGGTGTGGATGGCTTACTGTTGTTAAAAGGTCCGTACTACCGGTGTGAATGAGGATATCTGTCACAGGTTCATGTTCTTGAACACTTGCTGGTGGCACTGTTTGGGAAAGCTTAGTAGGTGTGGCCTTCCTCGAGGAAGTATGGCACCAGGGGACAGCTTTGAGAGCTTATAGTCTCATCCTACCTGTAGCTGGCTCTCTCTGCTTCGTGCTTATGGTGATGGTAAAGGGTATGTTTATGGTAAAGGATGAAAGCTCTCAGCATCCTGCGCCTGCAGCCGTGTCTGCCTCTGCTCTGCCTCCCTGCCATGACAATGATGGACCCATAAGCCCAAATAAACCATTCCTGCTCTAAGGTGTACAGGACATAATGAAGCAAGAGAAAAGTAACTAATGCACTATCCAAAGTGGCCTGAAGAGTCAATGAACGCCCATCAAAATTCCAGCAACATTGCTGACAAGAAGAAAAAGCCAAAAATTTCTGTGGAAACACACACACACACACACACACACACACACACACACACACACTCCTCAAGGCAAAACAAAACAAAAAAAAAAACAAAGCATGAAGCTTCAAAACATATTACTATCGGACTGCAAAATATGCTTCAAAGCTGTTGTAATCAAAACAGCTTAGTACTGGTATGAAAATAGACCCATGGAACCAGGGGATAGAACACAGAGTAGAGCAATAAGACCCCTCTCAACAGCATGACCATATATGTCTTCAACAAAGGCCCTGAGAACACACACTGAGGAGAAATTGGTCTCCAGCCAACTGTGATGGAAAATTACACGCAGAGTATAAAAAGCTGACCTCGCGGAATGGAGAGTAGAATGGTCTCCAGAAGTTATGGAGAGCAGGGGGGCAGGAGGGGCTGGAGAAAGGTTGGTCACAGGCAATTCAGCTACAGTTACAGGAAGAGTGCATTCTGGGGTTCTTTTACCCAACATTGTATAAAAATACGTTCATTCATGTCATCAAAACACTCTTTCACGAGGCACCTACATTGGCATCTCTATCCTTAGAAATGAAGTAGAGGGACAATTTCTGCCCACAGTGAATCTTCAGCAGGCCTCCATGCAATGTCACACACGTTGCTGTACAGTGACACTCCCATGCATGAAAGGAAGACTTCCTGGTATGCACGTCCTCTCTGTGTATACTTCCATGATGTTTTGAAACTGCTCTTCCAGCCTTCTGCCTTCCCTCCCAGTACCTAGAAAACTGTTTGGAGTAGTGAACAGTCACTTTCTGCTGTTTGCCAAGAACCAACGCTCTTCATACTTCTCTCTGCATCACTCATTACTCGTGGCTCACTCTCTGGACTCCACCCCATGGAAGCAAATAAAACCTGAGTCCAGAGCCCCACCACAGAATGTTCTGGACTCTTGGATGTGCCACATCCTTCTCAAAGATCATGAAATACTCGCTCCTGACTCTTATGGTATTTTTTATCCTGTTCCAGCTGTTTCCAGGTAAACAGAACCATGGAAAATATTGAGAGAGTTAGGTTTGGTGAGTTACTGGTGGGAAGTTTGTTAGCCTTCCATCTATTGTGGGCGTGGTTCTTTGGGGTGGCTGAAATCTGCTGGACTACTTGACCTGAGCAGAATGCTTGGGAGTGTATCTGGCCAGTGCCCCTGGAGCTATGGGATTGAGCAGAAGGTCTTTTGAGAAGTCCTTTTCATGTCCAGCTCTTTCCCCTGCTACTTGGCTCCAATCAGTGCCCCACTGATCTAAGCCGAGGGCTGTCTTACTTCAGCGATTTTCCCAGTCTCCACCAGTGGTGAGCCCTGAAGCCTTCCTTAGATGCCGAGTCCTATTATTGCTCCCTATGAAATCCCTGTTTTCCTGTTCTGGGATGGAAGTGTCCACAAAGCGGTCATGTGGAAGAGAATGTAGCCCTCACTGCTTCTTTCCAGCCGTGAAAGTCTATTGTCTGGTTAACGATTTACAGTATAATTTCATAAAGAAATGGTCAGAGTTTTGTAATTACTCTTTATACCAGCTTTGACGCCCCTCTTCTGAAACATGAAAGCCTTTTCTCTGTGTATATATAAATCCATATAAATATGTATGTGAATGTAGTTCCTTTTGGTAAAAATGTAATTGCATTGCTTTTAAAATATTTATCTCAGGAGTGTATACTCAACATTTTGGTTGGCACATGGATATCTGCCCTGATGCTTCTTGAAATTGTATGCTATTCTATCATACAGATAACTGAAAGTGTATACATCTATACCCTATTGGGGGAAAATGAAGTATTTCCAGATCTTTCATAAAACAAACAAAAACTACCATTGAGTTTTGCAAACTTGGATGAAATTTTCTAAATAGTTTTCTAGAAGTCAACTTGCTAGGTCAAGAATAACTTTATGATTTAAGTTTTTCTGAGTACTTTTTTGGAGTTTCCCTTGAGCCATACATATCTGGAAGAACTCATTCCCTTTCGAGGGTTTTAGAAGATCTGAAAAGGCATTCATCATGCACACACAATTCTGGAAATCTGTTGTGCTTCCATTACCAGTCAGTTTGGGCTTTTGCTGGTATTCTGGTGGCTCTCCAGCCGGCTGCATTCCAAAGTGTACTCAATAAACTACTTTTTTAATTAGCTTTCAAAGCTCATTCCAAATTTTATTTCTTTTTGCTTTGTTTTGGTTTTTTTGTTTGTTTGTTTGTTTTCTCTCTTTTTTCTTTTCTTTCTTTCTCCCCTCCCGTCCCCGAGACAGGGTTTCTCTATGTAGCCCAGGCTGGCCTCACAGAGGTCCATCTGTGTCTGCCTCCTAAACACTGGGATTAAAGTGAAGGACTTCGCTGGTGTGAGCCGGCACTGTGTACAGCGGATAGACATCGATGAAAAACCTCTGTGACTCTGGGAGTGCTGCAAATGGACGATGATGTTGAATATGTTTTCTGATTTATTTATTTCCTTTTTCTTAATAAAAATGTGTTTCATTAGAAAGTCCATTCATGTCCACTTAACAATCAACAGCCAGACTTTAAAAGAAAATTTAGATTCATTTTATTTTATGTATATGGTTGTTTTGCCTGAATGCAGGTATTTAAAGCCAAGAAGAGGGCATCAGCTCCCCCAGAACTAGAGGTACGGACGGCTGTGAGTCACCACGTGGGTGCTGGGAACTAATAATTTTAACTGCTCAACCATTTCTCCAGCGCAACAATAGACAGATTTTAACAGATGGGCTGCTGATAACAACTTCCATGAGACCTGGAGCGCTGGGACTATCCAGGTGTTTCCTGTGAAGTTACCAACAAGCTTTCCACAGACCTGTTTCTATCTGTGGCGGTTTCAACCTTCGGCTCTTTAAGAAGGGTACCATCAACCGAGAATTTACTATTGTGTAGATAGCCTTCCAAAGATGCCAAAGGCTTCATTTACAACACAGAGATTCTCCCAGCCCCCACACCAACATCATCTGTGGAATCATGGAAGAACTAAGTTGCAAGTCCATTTCTGATTGGCTGAATCCAAAGCTCTCTAGGGTTGGGTCCCAACAATCCGTGATTTAGCAAATCTTAAAGTGGGGATTTTCTACAGCTGTATTTCTGGGGTATCCCATGCTGATTTAATTATATTCCATCTCATTTTTGAAGCCGCCTTATCAAGCTATGATTGATTTATAGGAGCAATATGTATTTAATATGTGCTAGTGGGTGGATTTGGAGGTGAATATAAGATCGTTATTGCAGTCTACACCTGTCTTGGTCACTTAGCTATTGCTGAGAAGAGATACCATGACCTAGGCAACAGATAGAAAAAAGAGTTTATTGGGGGCTTACAGTTTCAGAGGGCTAGTCCATGACCATCAGGGGGAGAGCATGGCAGCAGGCAGGCAGACATAGAGCTGGAGCTAGAGATGAGAGTTCTCATGTGGAGACAGCAACTACGAAGGGAGATGTCTAACTAAGAATGGTGTGGTCTTTTTAAACCTCAAAACCCATCCCCAATGACAAAAAGCCTCCTCCAACAAGGCCACACCTAATCCTTCCCAAACAGTCGCACTGACCGGGAACCAAACATTCAAACATATGAGCCTATGGGGGACCATTTTCATTCAAACCACCACAGCACCATAAACCCCCCTCATCACCTCCAAAAGCTTCCTTCTCCCTGGAGCAACGATTAGTAATAGGTTTCTGACACCTGTAGAGCCTAGCCCGATGGTGGTAGTGCAAGCCTTTAATCTCAGCACTCAGGAGGCAGAGGCAGGCGGGTATTTTGAGTGTGAAGCCAGCCTGGTCTACAGAGCTAGTTCCAGGATGGCCAAGGCTATACAAAGAAACCATGTCTTGAACAACAACTACAAAAAAAAAAAATTGTAGAGCCTGTTGGAGTTAGAATTCTGTGTCTGTGGAATAATAATAACTCAGCTGGCACAGAGAGAAGTTAGCCTATTGTGCACATAATTTGCATAATCACAGCTTCTTACTAAGCTTACTAATCCCAGCTCCCACCAGCTAGTGAGTTCCTTTGGTGTCGGTGGTAAGGTCTTTGAGAATACAGCATAACCCAACTTTGCTTTGCTTTGCTTGCGTAATTTCCTCTGATGAGTCCAGGGCCGTTGTGGAGATGACTAAGGAAGGCAGTGACCCACTGGATCCTTCGGATGAGCCCCCGATTCTTGAATTAACAGCCTTTCTTGATTCTTGTCAGTCTGCAGGTGCCGCAAAGCTTGCTGGGTCATCAGAGGACACTGCAGGAAATACTGCAAGTCCGGGGAGCAGTTGAAAAAGCCGTGCAGCAATGGAGACTACTGCTGCACCGCAAGCAAGGTGGACGCTCTGCCGCAGGCACCTGTGAAACCGTTCAGCCCGAATTCCAAAGAACATTCCAAAGCCAGGCCAGTGATAGTCTCTACGGACAATGACGAGTTAGGGTTAAGCTGAAAATACTTTGGTCCTTGGCAGCGCCGGGCTTGCCAGCTCAAGTCTCTCCCATGGGCCCATTAAATCTGTGACCTCCTCTCTGCTGTCTTTCATCTCTGTGCTCACAGGGCTGGGGGTAGACCTCGAGGTGCCAAAGCCCGGAACATTCCAAGTTAGGTGGAAACAGAAAACTTTCAGCGCTCCGTGGAAGTTTCCTCACACATAAATGTCAAATTGTTTCACCCAAGACAAACCATTTCTTCTAGACCTCCTTGCTCGTGCCCGGTGTCTGTGGCTCCTGCTCCCCAGCCGAGTGTCTGCCTTCAAAGGTGTGATGGGGAAGCCTCTAAGGACACTCTTCCGTTAGACTTGTCTTCTAGTTCAGTGTGAGGAGCTCCTTGGTGTGTGTTTGTTTGTTTCTTGTTGCCCACATCTACCAGGACACAAGAGTTCTTTTCATAACATGGGGACGCCTGTAATTAGTCCATCCCACGTATCACTAGTTTGCTCTCGTCCTGAACTTCTGACTGAGGTCCTGCCCGAGTGAAATGAGGCTGAGGAGCTCTTGTGCCCACTGCGTAAGAAAGATGGGCTGGAGAATGTCTCTGTGACAGCACTCTTACCTGGCTTGTGGCTTGTGTGAGACTCTCTGTTCAGTCCTCTCTCTGCGTGTGTCTGTCTGTCTGTGTGTGTCTGTCTGTGTGTGTGTCTGTGTGTGTGTGTGTGTGTGTGTGTGTGTGAGAGAGAGAGAGAGAGAGAGAGAGAGAGAGAGAGAGAGAGAGAGTTTCTTTAATAAATGATGCAGGAAAGCTGGAGACAGATACAAATAAATATAGACATAAGATACAGACGATATAGATGGATGCCTAAGAATAAAATTTGACCTTTGCCTCACATCACTTACAAAGACCAACTCCACACAGATCAAGCCTCAGTCTGAAACTACAAAATGACTACAAGAAAGCATGGTAGAAAAAAACCACAGTCCCTAGTCTAAGCCGCAACGCTTTAAATTTTGCTCAAAATATCAGGAAACAGAAGCAAAACTAGACAGAGGGGATTACAAGAAACGCAAGTGCTTCTGTATGGTCAAGGCAACCACCGGAAGCTGAGGTAACAAGCTACAGACCGGCAGAAGGTGTTTGCATTCAGACTACAAAAGACTGAACTCTACAGAAAGAAAACAGTGAATGTGGGTTTAGCTGGAAAGGGGTCTCAACAGACAAATGCCCCCCAATCAGCAGAGAAATGCAACGTCAACCACACTGGCACCTGTTAAAATGGCTAATGTCAAAAAAAGACAGACATCAACTTGAAAGGAAGGGGTGGGTAGGCAAATCCCTCATACTGCAGCTGGGAATCTAAATTAGGATGGTCATTACAGGAAACAGGCATGTAGAAGTTGTGGGGAGAGACAAAAAACGTAACTAAGACTAAAAATCAAATTGCTGGATTTACCCACCGACTTAGAGTCTGTCCTCTCCACCGAGAGGCTGGCTTTTAGAAAACTGCTAAAAGCAAATTTGACATCCCCACCCCACAACTGTACCTGCAATAACACAAGGTGGGCACCTATGGTGGGAAAAAGGAATGTAGCTAAGTACAAGCGACATCTCCCCAGAAGATGCCTGAAAAGGAGCATCCCAAAGCTAGCAAAACGTCAGGAGAGGGCAGCGGTCGAGTTGAAAGTGGGAGGGAGGGTTTAAGGAGGGAATGAACAGTGGTATGACGTCAGCTGCCATGCCACCCTCAAACGGCAAAAGAGGACGCTGGTAAAACAAACAAACAAACAAAAACAAACAAACCAACCCCACACAGTCATGAAGGGTTTGAAGGTGGCCGTAGCCATGTAGCGATAGGCTGAGCATTCAGGTCAAATTTTAGTAAAGACAAGCAGAAAAGAAATGGAGAAGGCTAGAGTTACCCTGTTAAAATCTGTAGACGTAAAAAGGAGGTGAGGTGGGGAGATGTTTAAGATGGTGCCGTGGACCGGCATGGAGTCCTCATCATAGTGGCTGGAGGACTTTCAGAGAGGAAACAACTCAACAGTTGTCAACTCCGGTCCGACCTAATGCTAAAATGGTCTCTGTCGAAGCACCATCGCCCCTGCGGACCAATTCCCTAAGCAACCACTGAGGTGTGGCAGAACAGAAGCCAAGGATTTCAAAAGGTACATGTCCACCCACACACCACGCCAGACACCTGAATGGATCCATTGAAAACTGGACCAGAACAAAGAAAACAGCCTCCCTTTTGCTCCGGGTTTCACTCTCATGGGTCTTGATTCCAAAGCCCATGCGGTTGTTGTTGTTTACATTGGGACAGGGTGGAAATCAGTAGACTCAGGCTGGTGGGACGACTCAATGGGTAAATGCGCTTGCTGGTAAGGATAAGGACCTGAGTTTGACAAATAAAGATGGCAAGAGAGAGAGAACTGACTCCACAAAGTGGTCTCAGACCTTCACATGTGCACCAAGACACATGCACCCACACACCCATCTCTCTCTCTCTCTCTCTCTCTCTCTCTCTCTCTCTCTCTCTCATCTCTCTATCTCTGTCTCATACACAGATGCATACATACAATAATAATAATAGTACAGTGAATTAACAAATATTTTAAACTATTACAAAAAAGAAAACACCAGCAGACTCTAGAATCTGGCCCCATACATATTCTGCAGGTCATGCTTAAAGAAATGAGCAGTCTCGTAGCTCTTCTGACACAGAAGTCTGTCTTCCAAGGCCAGACTTTGCCACCCTCACCAGTAAGCATGCTCAGCCCTGATGCTCTGACCCCAGTGTGGTCCAGCAGCCCTATGGACTATTGGAATGGGTCTAAGAGAATAATCATCAATTTATAAGGCTGATCTTAGGTCAGGCAGCCATGAGGAAAGCTCTCAGGCAAACTAACTGGCTTCTAGACCGTAAAGATTCCAAATTCTCCATTTCATTTGACTCCACATACCTGCTGCGTGTCAGGGTCTTGTTCTTCATCAAAGCTCTGGTTTTCACATGATAAAACAGTTGGTGTGGTACGCTTATGCAGAAGTTCCACAAACCACAGAATTAAGAGTCTCATGCTTTGTGGACTGAGCTAGCCCCAAGTCCCACCAAGCTGCACAATTAAATCTTAAGTCTGGGGGTTGAAGAGATGGCTGGGCAGTTAGGAGCACTTGCTGCTCTTCAAAGAGACCACAGTTCCCAGACCCTGTGACCGGCAGTTACCATCACCTGTAACTCCAGCTCCAACTCCAGAGCTGACACCCTCTTCTGGCTTCCTTGGGCACTGCACCCTTGTGCACTAATCCAGACACTCAACAAATCCAGGTAATAAGTAAAAATAAAAATCTTTTCATTAAATCTGGAGTCTGATTTTTAACAGTTGTGGTCCTCATGATCCTATGATCCCTACTCCTGCTGGGAGATCCCAGCCCTGAGTGTGCCAGGGTTTTCTGGGGGCTGCATTAAATTTAAACAGTGTCTTACCTCATAGTCTCTGTGGCCATCCTTTCTACCAAAACCACTGAGGTGGCCAGATTCGGTTTGGACTCAAAGCATTTGCTTCTGTAATTCAATCTCAAGCCACCAAGGTCACAACTGAAATTAATTATAATGTCAATGAACTACCCACTTACCACTCTTCCATTGGCAGGAAGTTCAACACCATCTTCAAAACCAAGAGCAACACAAACTCAGCCTCCACCTCCACAGCTTTGTAGGTAAACACAGAGCCATAGTGGAAGTGACTAAAGGCCTGTGGAACTAGGCTACCTCGAAGATTAGATCAGTTTTCTGTATCCCAAAGGCATATCTAGATCCTGGGGTCTTTGCAGATAATGTCCAGTGCCCTTATGGTACCCTTGTCAACAGTAACACCCAAAGCCACTGTGAGTGCCTTTGAGAGGGAACATTCTTAGCAACAATGGATAACTTTGTATGGCCATCTGTTGAGTCACACTATACATTGAATTCCCCACACTCTATTGCAAGTCAACTCTATTATGAGTCACTTTCCCTGTTGGAATGTAAGTGAGCACTTCAGTTTCTATGTGAACACATGTTCATTACCTTTTGTTTCCATAAGCCTCCACTGAGCATATGCTTTGTGCCTCAGGGTCTCTGTCCCTATCCATAGCAACCTCACAGTCTATGTAGAGACACTGATAAGGAGAGATCTTTTTGAGGGGGTAAAAGGGTTCGAGACAAGGTTTCTCTGTGTAGCCCTGGCTGTCCTAGAACTTTCTCTGTAGACCAGGCTGGCCTTGAACTCAGAGATCTGCCTGCCTGTGCCTCCCAAGTGCTAGGACTAAAGATGTGTGCCACCACACCTGGCCGGAGGAGAGATCTTAAAAGCAGACTTAGACTAGTGTGAGGGGGACTGTGAGAAGGAGTGGGGCACCGAGAGAGCTGGAGATGCTGAGGATAGAGTCCTAGTGTGAGTTCTTCCTCTCCAGACATGTCCTCAAGGCCTGTGACTCACAGGCTTCCCATGTGCTCTCAGGACCTGTTCCAGAAGCTCAAGCCCCACACCAGCCAAGGGGGCTGATGTTTTGCTTGGATACACTTTCACATCTCTCTCTGGCTCAATGCACATCCCTCTGCCCCCACTACAGAAAACCCAATAAAACTCTTGATGAGATTCACACTGTACCGTGTTTTGGATGCCTGGATCTACCACCTACTACTTCCCAAGAAGCATGAGACTTCTGCTGCTGGCTCTTCCTGCCCTTGCTCTTCTACCCCAAGTGATCCCAGGTAACAGAACCCAGGGAAGCGACCAAAGTGAAGATCTACTGGGCCCTGCCCGACCTGTGGGGTCCAGTGTATGGCTGGTCTCCCTAACACAGCCAGCACCACATTTTCCTCACTGACACTCTCTGGCAAGGGTGGGATGAAGTTAGGTCAGGCAATCCTCAGGGCAGCCCACAGCCAGTTCCCCCTAGAGCATGTTTCCATCTAAGGAAGAAGGTTAGACCTTCATCCATGTCCTTCTCTTTCTGGCCTGTGCAACTCTAGAAAACGCCTCCCAAAGTCCACAGCCCTATGGCATCTTGACCTTTTAAAAGTCTTGCTATCACTTTTGAGGAGATCCTTTGTCTTCTCATGTTCTGGAACTTGGTGAACAAAATGTCTGCGGAGTTGTCACATGGATGACAGAGCCGGCTTCCTTCTTCCCTGTGCCCTGAAAGTCCAGAGCATGATCACTACTGCCTTTAAAAGATTACCCAAAGGCATGGCCGGAACCCTGACCCTACTACTCCAGAAAACCCACATCCTCTATTCTTGCACAGATCTCTCAAGGCATATTTCAGAACATAGTAAACTCATTAAAGTGACCCACATAAAAAAACTAAATATACGATCCCCAGGATTACACAATATTCTTGTTTCATTAATATTTTGTGGCCACCTAGAGTTCTGCCTCATTATTTACAAATTTAAAAAATCCTATTTTAATAAAAACTATGATGGGGCATAGTGGTCCACACCTTTATTGCCAGCACTTGGGAGGCAGAGGCAGAGGCAGGTGATCTCTGTGAGTTCCAGATCAGCCTGGTCTATAGCATAATTAGTTCCAGTATAACCAAAGCTACATAGTGAAACCTATGTCTAAAACAAAAAAACAAAACAAAACAAAAACAAACAAACAAAAAACCCAAACCAAGAAACTATGAATTTATACAAAGGCATTTAGAACATCCCTTAACCACCAATGAACAGGGGTGTATGGATATACTTACCTATATGGGCAAGGATTTACCTAGGATAGGTCCTGAAAGAGAAACGGTCGTGTTAAAGGTAAGTTGATAATTTTTTTCTTCACTTCACTAATTCCTCCTTTCTATACCTGTCAGGACACCACCAGCAGGAGTCACTGGCTTTCAGAGCCTTGAGTGGCTCTCGGTTGAGTGGCAGACAGAATCAGGGACAATTCTTTGGGATCTTTAGGAGAACCAGTTGTGTCTACTCCGCATCCTGATAGGGATAACGTGACTAGAAAAAGGGAGGCGTGAAAGATTCTGAGAAAGCAGCTCATGGGCCCCAGAAACTCAGGGCAGCGGTAAGAGAAGGAACTTTGTGTGACACACCGTGGGGTGCCTCTGCCAGGCTCTTGAGAGTCGGACAAGGAAGGGGGTATAAAGTCTTCATTGTCCTGGAGACAGGAGGACCTTCCTAGCCGTTCAAGGGCAGGGTACAAGGGTTTGCCCATCACCACAATCCCTACCACACCTGGCGTCATTTCTACCCCTCTGGTGGATAAATATGTCTCACGCTGTTATTTCAACCTGCATGGACTCCCCAGTGATCAACACAAGCAAACGGCTTCCCCTCAGGACCTTCAGTTCCCCTTGTGACTTCAGCCTCTTCCTCTCCACCTAACTGATTTTACAATCACCATAGTGACCTTGCTGGGTTTTGGAAAACTTCAAGATCAGCCTGCCTCTGGCCCTTTGTGTTTGCCTTTCCTCTGCCTGACATGCTCCCCTCTAATTACACTCCTCTCTCATGACCTCTCAATCAAGTCTCCCCACTTCCCTGCTAATCACATAATCCTATCCCCACAATCCGCTTGCCTTCTCTCCGCAATGTGTGTCTACGGCTAATTATTAGACACCAAGGATTTTTAACATTCTTCTCCTATTATCATATTAAGGTCCAAAAAAATCTGAACTCCCCATGAGAAGGGCAAGTTTGATCGGTTTTGTTTTTAACGGTTGCCAGCTTTTGCGTCTTGGACAGTGCCTGGCACACAGTCGGCACTCAGCAAACAGTTGTTCAGTGTTTCAACAGATGCAGAAAGTCAACCAAAGCAACTTCTCCCTCTGTTAGCAGGCTGCTTCTATCCCTTGCCTGGTGTAGCAGGCAGGCGTTTTTCCCGTATTTGTGATCATTATACCCTCGTTGGCTCTAGCCACCGGATGTACTGTCTGCAACCTGTCACCTCCCAGTACATCAACTTTGCACAGGATAAGTCCTCTACAAGAGAGAAAGACACTCAATTCTGGTCTTACAAGTTCAGTCATGCCATGTCTCATGCACAGTACCTCGTGTTTTGCTAAAGGCACCTTCTGATTCTTATACCCAAAAGGATCCTCTGACGTTATTTTCTAACATTTTAATTTTTTTCCACACTTTGACCTTTAAGCTACCAGATGTGGTGATCAATCTACTTTATTTTCCTTAAAGACTGAGCTAGCTCTCCCAGCACAGCATGTGGAACAGTTTACTCTTTCTCCCTTCTTCTGGGGACTCCTTACTGCATGCATCAGGGTGTGCTAGTCCATCTGCTTGGGCTAGTTACTCTTTTGACAATACCGTATGTGTCAAAATACCAGGGCTTTACAGTGAGTTGGGGTCAAGATGGGCAAATTTTTGTTTTACTTTAAAGAAAAAATGTAATTTTGGTCACCACTGGTCATTATTTTTTATTATACATTTGAGGTGAAATACTTGAGCCTCCCAAAATTCCCACTGGAATTTGAACAGAATTACACTAAATGCGTGAATTCATTGGGGAATATGAGTCCTTAAAACAATTATGTCCATGGGAGAGAGATCACATCTTTATGGTTAGAGTTCTAACACACAGAGAAGTTGTGTGCAGTCTTAATTTAAAAGAAAAAGCCTCAGAGCCAGGGCTTGGTGGCACACACCTTTAATCCCAGCACTCAGTAGGCAGAGGCAGGAGGATCTCTGTGAGTTCGAAGCCAGCCTGGTCTACACAATGAGTTCCAAGCCAGCCAAGGCTACATATTGAAACCATGTCCTCCACTACTACCATCAAAAATAAAAATAAAGATAAAAAATGATTCCTCATAGCTGTGAAGAGCATTTGCTACTACTGTTCATGCAGAGCAATACTGTTAATTCTTGTAAATAGTTTTGTCTGATTTTACTGTTATTAATTACAATTGTTTATTTGTTTTTTTTAAAATATTATAATCATGTGTAATGATTTTATCTCTACTTCCAATTCTTACACTTTTTCCCCCTTTCCTCTTGATAGTGACATGTCCCACTACTATTATTTGGACAATAGTGACAATAGAGTATGTTTTGTTTTCCTATTTTCAATAGAAATTAAAGTTTCTCCATCAGATAATATTAGCTCTAGGATTTGATATACAAACTTCACTAAATGAAGGAAAATACAGCTGGTTGTGGTTTACTCCTTTAATCCCAGCATTTGGGAGGCAGAGGCAAATGGGATCTCTGTGAGTTCGAGGCCAGCCTGATCTACTTAGCAAGTTCTAGGCCAGCCAGAGCTACATAGTGAGACCCTGTCTCAAAAGAATAAAAATTTAAGAAGAATCTATCTTGTCATTCTGTATCCAGATAATTGTATGACCTACCTCCTTAAGTCTACAAAAAATAAAAATTTAAGAAGAATCTATCTTGTCATTCTATATCCAGATAATTATGTGACCTTAATTCTACAAAAGTAGTTTCTTTAGTAGATTTTCTAACATTAACTCTATTTGCATCCAGGGTTGAATCCTACTTGATGGTGCTATATTAATGTATTGTTGATGTACATTTAAAAAAGTTTAAATCTGTATTAATAAAGAAAATAGATCTACAACTTCCTCCTTTTAGAACAAAGACATCACAAGCCTCATAAAATAAACCACATAGATTTTTTTTTTTTAATTTGTGGGTTTGTTTTCTAGTTCCTGGAACATTTTACACAAAATAGCATCTAAGTTTTCTGTGAGAATTTTTAATCCTAATTTTATTGCATTTGGCCAGAAATCAGAATTGGGGAGCTGAGTCCATGGAACTTTTCGATGTTTGTTTTCAATGTCCTACGATAGATGGGGTCTACGGATTAAAAATATTGACACCCTCTAGATTTTTGTTAGAAAAAGAGCACACATGCTCTGCCCCACCTTTCTCAGAACCCGCATTTCAGCAGCAATTCTGTGGGCTCCGCAGGAGCGCATTGGAGTTCTAGAACCCCCACCCCCACCCCGTCTGGGGCCCCAGCGAGCAAAGTCTCCTCACAGGAAGTCCTGCACTAGTCTAAGCTTCCGGTGAATGTTCTGTTTGTCAGTCAGGGTGTAGAGGCGCAGCTATCCACTCCATTGTTAGTCTCTAAAAACACGAATGTGTTTGATATGTGCGCATGAATATGGTTTTAAAGTAGAATGTGTCTGAAGAAATTAGGCTCATGCAAATAACATTGCAATTGCAGTCATGAGGTGAATTGTTTTATATAATTGTTTATATGTATTTATTTACTTACTTTTATTGGGGGAGGAGCACTTGTGTGTGTGCCGCGGTGTATTCATGGAGGTCAGAGAAAAAAACCTGTGGGAGTCGGTCAGTCCTCTCCCTCCACTGATAGGGCTGAGGGACAAACTCAGGTCCATCAGGCTCAGAGGCAAGTGCTATGACGTCACCTCACCAGCCCCAGGTGAGTTTCTTGGTTTGGGTAGCTTGACACAGGTCTGGGGAACTTTGTAGTGGCTGTCCCCAATGCCTTATAAGTAAGTTTCCTTTCATTGATGAGTGATCGATCACACTCTGAGAAAAGCTAAACATGGGCAGGAATAGCTACTTTGAGAAGAAACACAACACCACCGGGCTGCAGCGGGGAGCCTAGCTGCCTTAGCCCTCTGGCGGCCCAGGGCTGTTTGTGGAATGCCAGATCGATATAGCCACCAAGCAGCAATAACTTAAAATCACTGGTCTCTCCTTTGATTATTCAGCCTACAGTGGTGAGAAAAAATGCTTGAACAGATCGGGGAACTGCAGGAAAAACTGCGAAGATGGAGAAACGATACGGGACACATGTAAAAATCACCGAGTCTGCTGCGTTCCAGTCAGCAGGGGCAACAAGCCAAAGTCCTCGGTCAGGGTCAGCTGGACCACGGAGGAAACCACGACAATGGAGTACGATCTAAACTCAGAATTCACGGATGTACTTAGCACAGTGATTGATCCAGAATACACAGATGTAAGAGATGAGAGAAGAGCAGCCCTGAGAGGTGGCTGGAGAGCTCTGTCTCTGGAGTCTGAGAGCTCATGACTTCTCAGATGTCACTCGCTCGTGTCCCAAGAGTGACAGACTATGTTGTATATATAAGGCACTGAAACACCCATGAGCCCCACTCACTCCCCATGATTGTATCATTCTAGATAAAGAACCACTGTGTAAAGCATCCAAATGTTTCCAGTGGTAAAGTCTTTGACGCTCCTGAAATGTCCAGGGATGGTTCTAGACGACTGAATTTCCCCCGTGTTTCTTATTTGCTGGTGATCTCTCTGCAAGCTGAAGCGCTTCAGGAAGAATTAATTTCCACCCTGGGGTTTCCTTCTGTCCTCTGTCTTCCTGACGAGAGTTTGTGGAATAGCTCTCGGGTGTTAGTTTCCCTTCAGATGAAAGCAACATCAACAACAAAATCAAAATCCTAAATCTTTGCATTTATGACATTAGCTGCTAGGATGTCAAAACTTGCTTCAGGGGCTGGAGAGATGAAACTCAAGTGCTCTTAATCCCCCCAGCCCCTAACTAAGGCCTTTCCCAAGACTATATTCACTAAGATCAGACCTATAGTCTTCCTGACTCCAGACATAAATCTGGAGCGGGCACTTTCTCCAGATCATCGGCTCTGTCGTATGAGGGGACAAGGGGTAGCGTGGAAGGGAAGAGGAAAAAAATCAGAGGATAGAGCTGTCACTTGTGGTACTTTCTCTAAATACAGGTGTGCCACACTGAGCAGACCCAGGGCCAGCAACCAGAGCAAAGTGTTGCGCCTGTGTAGCTCGGACGAATTGTGTTGGTTACAGATGTGTGTGTGTGTGTGTGTGTGTGTGTGTGTGTGTGTGTATGTGTGTGTGAGCACTGGTGAACTCAGAGGCCACTGGGATGTCATTTGCAAAGCATAATGCCACCAGGGACTACTTGCTTTCAGAGGTGAGTTCACTCAAGAAACTTCCCGCTGAGCAACGAGGAAAACCTGAAAACGTTCCAGGGTATTTACTTGTCATCGTGGCTGTAGAAGTTTCAGCCTTTCTGAGGAAAGCAGAGAGGTTTTAATTCTCAGAAGAGAGAAGTAACCCCAGAGGACTACAAGGGCCAGCTAACAGAAAAGGAAACTCCCTGGACAACAGGGAAAAAACAACAACAAAGAAACCAGCTCTAAACTCAGGAGGAACACAAAAGCAAAGGGACATCACAGAGGGTGAGCAAGCTTGGCATTCCCAGGAAGGCAGCAATGGCGGCAGGGCTGCCTAGAGGCACACTTCTGAAACTTCCCCAAGGCAATCTAATAGAGGTTGGACCACAGCCAGCTCCCGAGAACAAGCTATACCAAAGCCGACTGTATGCATTGGGCACAGTCAGAGAAGTAGAGAAAGACACGGCCTTGGGTAGCTTCTCTCCTGTTGACAGTAATTAGAATTAAAGAAAGAGAAACAAGATATTAGTGGGAAGCAAGATATAAAGAGTAAATATTATGGCTAGTGAGGTAGGTGGCTTGGCGGGTAAAGGGACTTCCCCTGCAAGCCTGATGACCTGAGTTCAACTCCTGGAGCATAAAGGTGGAAGGAAATTATACAGAGCTGTCCTCCACTCTCTACACAAGCGTGACAGGACAGTCTTACATAGACACACATCATATACACACACAATAAGAACGAATTATTTAGAAATATAGGTTTTTTAAAGCCCTAATGTGACAGTCCACAGAGGTCTATTATTAATTTATTAAGGGTGACGACGGAGATGTAGACTCACTGATACAGAACAAGGAAGACATCACTGCTGGTCCTGCTGGTGGGAGACGGGAAGGGGATGGGGACCAACTGCACTTGACCCCAACTCCACACTTGACCCAGTCCCGGCCACCCAAGAGAGCATACGACCCCTCTCTCTCAGCTCTTAAGGAGTCATGTAAGTAGCCAAAGCCACGCCCTAGGGCTTGTACCCCAAAGCCATTGGCTAAACAGAACAAATTCCCACCACAAAGCTCTCTAGAATTTTAGGAATTGAAAGACCTTAACAATCATGGAGAAGGGCATGTATTGTTCAAATTCCTTCTGCAGTAAGCACCAAGCTGATGCCAGCCTCACAACTCGAAACCATGACCAGACAGCTTACTCCAAATCCAACAGCTCTTCCAGGCTTGGATGCTCTTCCAGGCTTAACCAACTGTGTGTGTCTGCAAGGCTACACACCTACCCCATCCCTCCTATGAGTCCTCCATGGCACTCTCCCACCTTCAGTGGCTGCTCGGGCTCCTCTCTGAAAGTCATTCGGGGACCTGGACCCTTCTCCCATGGGGTTGCATCCAAATGGGACAGACATCTCATCACGCAAAACCCAATCTCTCTCCAGTGAAGGAAGGACACACAAGCAATGTCAAGTGCATTAATTTTAATAAGGAGGCAGACAGCAGGGAGGGCTTCCCTGGAAGATCGGGCATGGTGTTCACCAGCATTCACGGTATTTTTGGCCATTGTTTCTCATGAGACCAGACGGTGTTGTCATCTACACTGGTAAGGCTGATCCTCACGTAGGGCTGGAGGCAGCACGTCTGATAAGTTCTGCAGTAGAAGTAGGGCTGCTCATCCTTTCTGCAGGAAGACCTACAGAAACCTCTGTTACCCATGCATTGAAGGACAGGATTTTTGCCTGGCCAAAAAAGGAAAAAAAAAGTGATGATAATTAATTTCTGCTCACCAGTGACATAGATCGGGGAGTCAGGAGCACGGAAAAGACCTCAGGGTGACAGCAAGCACCACAGTCAAGAGGTCAATTTCCTTCCCTCGTTTGTCCTGCTACACGCAACTGAAGGCTCTGGACGTTAGCGTGAGAAAGACGACGTGGTGTCAGCACAAAAACAGACAGGGAATGGATGGAGCAGAGCAGAGGACCCAGAAGCAAACCCACACAGCTAGAGACACCTTGGCAAAGGTGTCACAAACATTCGCTGAGAGAAGGCTTATTCAGTAACTGGTGCTGCTGGTTCTTAGTGTGAAGCTGCCGGAACTGAAGCTACATCTGTATCTCTCACTCCGCACAAAAGTCCTTTCCAAACAGATCAGGGGCCTTGGTTTGCAACTAGAAGCACTTGAGTTTGCAACTAGGAGATATAGGAGGATATAGGCACAGGAATTTCCTCAGTAGGATGTGAACCGCACAGGTAGTAACCCCAAGAATTAACAAATGGGGTTAAATTAAATGAAAAGGCTCCTGCATAGCACAATAAACTATCAGCAGAGCGGACAACGACGAGAGAGCAATCCCTGTCAGCTAAACCTCAAGCCAAGGGCTACTATCTAGAATATATAAAGAGTGGCCAGAACCGACTCCATGGGCTAGAGAGATGGCTCAGTGGCCATGAGCACTGGTTACTCTTCCAGAAGACCCAGGCTTGATTTCCAGCACCCACATGATGGTTCACAACCATCTGTAACTCCAGTTCCAGGGGATCCAACACCCTCTTCTGG
This sequence comes from Peromyscus aztecus, assembly GCA_902168405.1. NCBI lineage: Eukaryota > Metazoa > Chordata > Mammalia > Rodentia > Cricetidae > Peromyscus > Peromyscus aztecus. The sequence continues at coordinate 29,670 of CABHPQ010169482.1, forward strand.
CCTCCACAAGCACTAGGCATGCATGCGGTACACAGGCAAACATGCAGGCAAAATACCCATAAACATAAAATAAAATAAATAAATTTTTATTTAAAACCTCAGGCACCAAAAAGCAAAACTGCCGATCAGTAAAAAGGTCAATGAGCTTTTGATAACTGACAAATGGCCAGTGAGTCTTTTTGTTTGTTTGTTTGTTCGTTTTGTTTTGTTTTGAGACAGGGTTTCTCTGTGTAGCTTTGCGCCTTTCCTGGAACTCACTCTGTAGCCCAGGCTGGCCTCGAACTCACAAAGATCCACTTAGCTCTGCGGCCCGTGCTGGGATTAAAGGCATGTGCCACCACCGCCTGGCTGCCAGTAAGTCTTTGTGAAAGTATTCGATATCCATAGCCATCATGGAAATGTGAGAAAGGGGAACCCTTGTCCACTGCTGGTAAGAATTAACTGGTGCAGCCCCTGTGAAAATCAGCCTGGAGGCTTCTTGAACAGCTAAAAATAGAGCTATCATGTGACTCAGGTCACCTGGCATATACCCAAAGGATCATGCAGCACTTCCAGGGCCACCAGGCCACACAGTGCCACTGGAGGACAGAAGAGAGATCACCCCTCCCAGCTAGGGTGGCATCAAAGGACACAAACTTGGGAGCTGGAACCTCCAAGCACACTGTAGCAAGGAGAAGCCACTCCCCCCTCCTGCCTCCATGTCAGGGCAGAGCCCAGAATCTTATACTACACAAAATGCCCAGGCCTCATTCAAAAATCACTCATCAGAACCAGGATAATCACAAGCCAAATTTAAAAAATCAACCAAACCTGTGTTCAGAGCACCAATGGTTCATGCCTGCTCCTTCTGAACTGTACCCCCACAGACGCACATAGCATAGTCTCTTTAATCATTCCTATATTTAGGAGTATTTTTGTTGTCCCCAGCTGTGTGGAGGAGTGTGTGTGTGTGTGTGTGTGTGTGTGTGTGTGTGTGTGTGTGTCTGTGTGTTTGTGTGGGTGCACATGCATGTTTGTACAGGTGGAGGCCAGATGTCAACCTTAGGTGTTGTCCTCAGAAACTGTCTACCTAGTTTTTTGAGACAGGGTCTCTTAGTGGAACCTGACCTGGGGGATTTGGGCTGGAATGCTTAGCTAGAACCCCAGGGATCCTCCTGTCTCTGCCCTCCTAACACTGAGATGACAGACTCTCGAGCATGCTCAGCTGTATGTGGGATCTGGGGATCTGAACTCGAGACCTCGAGCTCACACAGCGAGCACTTTATCCACTGAACCGCCTCTCTGCTCACAGATTGGAGTCATTAAAACCATGAGCTCAGGGGCTGGAGGGATGGCTCAGTGGTTAAGAGCACTTGCTGTTCTTGCAGGGGACCCAGGTTCAATCCCTAGGGCCACATGCTGGCTCACAACCATCTATAACTCTACTTCCAGGGGATCTGATGCTGTCTTCTGACTTCTGAGGATACCTGGCATGCATGTGGTGCACGGATTCATAAAATAAAATTTACAAATTTACAAATAATTTAACAAAAATGTGGAGACTGATAGAGGAAGACACCTGACATGTCAGTCTCTGGGCAAGCTCACACACATACATTCACCATGTGCACATGAATGCACACTCACACACATGCACACATGCATTCATCATGTGCACACACACACAAACACACACTCACACACATGCACACATATGCATTCACCATATACACAGACAAATGCACACTCACACAAATGCACACATATGCATTCAACATGTGCGCGCACACACACACACACACACGGAATGGCAGTTTGTAAAATTAATCAGATCTTAGTTTGGAGAAAAGCAATTATTAGCCTACAAAGATCAGATCAAAATTTTGGGAAAAATACAAATAAAGTCTCTTACACCATATGTCTGGGTACTTAAAAGTGATCAATCAAGTCAGCAAGAGAAATACATAAGTAAAATGTATTTTATGCTCTTTTGTGAAACAGCCCTCTGGGATGACCTAGTTAGGATTCATAATTCTTGGACTCCTCAGAGTTCCTGTAGAAACACGGCAGCCTTAGGGCAGCTGCCCACCCTCAACCCAGCACTCCCCGCTCACATCTTCAGATCTGTATACACGAGGGAGTCGCTTGCTCATTAGAACATGTGGTCCAAGCCCGGCCATGGCCCCTGAAAACAGAACGTGATTGACAGCTCTCCCCCTGCCTAGTGCTACATCCCAGGAGGTTCTGTGGGTGAACCTAGGGAACAGCCCACGTAGCTTCAGGAAGTAGCCTCAAGGATTCTTTGGACAGACAGCACCAGGCCCCACCGATCAAAGCACAAGCCTGGAGGCAGGGTGGGCATCACTGGCCCCATATCTCCTCACCCAGGTGGGAGGAGCTTAGAGGGAGCCCAGAGGAAAGGCAGGGTCAGGAGTGGGGGGGGGGTCTCTTTTCCTACTCTCTTCCTGTATCATAGTGAACTCCCATCTATCTCAATGGCATGTGTCACGCCTCATAAAGCACCCTAGGTCCTTGACCTCACCAACAGCATAGCTCAGGGGAGAACAACTATGCTGTTGAGGCCCCAAGACATCCAGTCCTGCAGATTCCCCATCAGGATCCTTAAACCGCGCATTTCTAGTCTCCCCCATGTTAAACTATCCATCCAAATGATGTAGACTTCTGTCCCTTGCCACCCCCTGACAGTGCTTACTCTTCAAAGGCCTGTGGAAACTGACAAGATGGCCACAGAGACGGCATTTACTGAGCCCTTGGACCCTGTGCTCTGTTCCCATTTAACTCTTTTTTTATAATTTATTTATTTTTATTTTATGAGCATTGGTGTTTTGCCTGTATGTATGTCTGTGTGTGAGAGTGTTGGGTCCCCAGAACTAGAGTTAACAAACAGTTGTGAGCTGCCATGTGGGTGCTGGGACTTGAACCAGGGTCCTCTGGAAGAGCAGTCAGTGCTCTTAACCTCTGAGCCATCTCTCCAGCCCCACCCATTCAATTCTTATTGTAACCCTGAGCTATATAATGTTGTTGTTCGGCTTTCCCCAAAACAAGATGCTGGAGCTCTGACAGGGTTATAAACAGGATCCGTTAGTGGTGAGAGGCAGAGCAGGGATGAACAAACAAATCCACGAGAGAACGCTAAAAATGGAGCATGAACAAGTTCATCTACGTCTGAATAAACCAGTGCTTTTCATATTTGGAAACCTTCCGGCCCCTGGGGCTATGAGCTCTGGAGCATTACAAGGTATTTCAGCTGAAATCCAAAGATTTAGCTTCCACTCAGCCCCTGCCACCCTTGACCAAGATGAACCAACACTCTAGGCACCCAGGGTTCCTTTAAGTCTATGGTTCTGCCCATCCCAAGCTCCCCTCCGGTTATGTATGTCTCAACAGCCACTCCTGGGGCTGGCAGGTGACACCATCCCCAACACTGTGCTCCTCACTCCATTACCAAGGTCCAGCCCTGATGACTCCTCTCTACTGCCTCTGAACCCCATCCTTCCATCTCCCCACCCCAACCCATTATGACTGACAGACACAGAAACAACTCTGCGAGTTTTAATGTGGTGTAGAGACTAAGGGACAAGAAGCAACATCCTTTCTATCAGTAGTAGGAACGTCTCTTCTTTGTATGGATTTCTGCGGTCTGGTCAAGGATCCCATCAACGGCCACAGTAGGGAGTGCTAAGCAACGTTTAGGAACACATCGGTGTTTGTGATTTGGGAGCATATGACACTTTCTTCATCATCCTTGCACATCACCCGCAGTGTCCGTCCTTCCAATATGCATCTTGGGGCATAGGAACAGTTGTTAGGCCTGTGTTAGTATTGCCCAAGTGACAGACAAGAACCAGCGGAGGGCGCAGAGGTGACTGCTCTTGGAAAGCTTTCAGGAAAGTTCTTTTATATTTTTGAGACAGAATCTCAGCTCCTGGCCTGAAACTCTCTCTGTAGACCAGGCTGGCCTCAAACTCACAGAGATGCCCCACGCCTCTGCCTCCAGTGCTGGGATTAGAGATGTGCACCACCGCATCCAGCCAAGGAAAATTTTTTTCCAAGTTTCTCCCCATCTATCATCCTGCACCCACCCCACCCACCTTCCTAGTCCTTCCTGCAGAATCTGTGTGTGAAGGAGGGTTCCACCTGTGGAGCCTGGGAATGATGAGAAAGGAACAATGTCCATCTCTGCATTAGTGGACTGAGGAGACTCAGTCACATTACAACAGAGCCAGCTCCTTAACAGCTGGTGACAGAAGCCAGTAAGCCCCAGCTCCAGCCACAGCCCACTGTCCAGTCCCCCTGACTTCATACTCACCTAGTTAAAACTCAAGACCCAGGTCAACGCTCCTGGAGGCCTCACCCCAAGCCAAACCCAAATCCAATCAGGTCATCAGCCCAGCTGCCCGCTACCATGCTGAATCCAAGCACCCTGCATACCAGGCACTTACCCCCACCCTCAGTCCAAGTCCAGATTAATGCCAGCAGCAGCTGTATATAAGCCAAATCCCCCCCACCTCCATCTTGTACCAGGCCACCAGGAAATACAGGTCCTCACCTCCAGTTCATTTGACACTCTCTGTCACCCTAGCCCCTGGGTGCTCCCACACCAGGAATCACCCCTAACCAAGTCCCCAACCTGAACCAAATCCTTCACCCCTTATCCATCTCCTAAGTTCCCATCAGAATTCCACTCTTGCCCCCAAGGTATCAGACCCCCCAAAAACATCCTTCATGCAGCCACTTAGCAAAACAGATTTTGAGAGAGAGAGAGAGAGAGAGAGAGAGAGAGAGAGAGAGAGAAGCATGCATGACAGCATCTTGGGGTACCCTTCAAAGCTGTGTGAAATGGGAAACGACTTGGGTGTCGCCCCTGTGAGAGTGAAGGAAAGAAAGCCAGAGACGGACCCCGGAATCCTAAAAGAACCCGAGTTACCTGACATCACCAGTTCTGTCGCCACAGATATGGCGAGCAGCAGGAGAAACAGCTTCATGGTAGCAGTGCCCAGGGCAAGGTGGAAGCTGAGCTGCAGGGTCGGAGCAGTGTGCCCTGAGGCGGGGATGAACCTCCTTTTATCAGCAGTGCTGCCCATAGTGACTGAGGACAGGAGGCATTTGTACAAGGTCAGCCAGACTGAAGGACAGTGTGGAGCAGATGTCTCAGCATAAAATGAGAGTGTGAGGAAGCTGCTGGCACCTATACCAGGCATGACTTCCCTCCTGGGAAGGACGAGAGTGAAGTAGATTTGTCTGGACTTTTGAGACCCATGATTAGTTCATTAATTAGCACATGAGCACACGTGAAGAAATATTCAAGTTTTTCAGTTATTCAGTCTTAACTTTCTTCTCTCTTTTTTTTCTCACACACAGATGTATGTCTCATGAAATCTTTAATCTTCCCGTGCATTCCACATCAAGGCCTCAGCCCGCATCTCCCTCTGCAGGCCTCCTCAGCTGGCTGCTGCCTCTGCCTGTCATTGCGGGCGACTCTCGCGGGTGCTCTGAAGCACAGTAAGCTCTCCTGTGGCCTTCATCGGTTCATGTGGGATTTTCATATCTACTGTACATGTTTCATCTTCATTTCTCTCACTGAGATGCCAGGAACTTGGCTCGAGCTGTGCCCTTCAGAAGATGGTGGACTAGAAATTCCTCAGTGTGGGGAGATGGTAGAGCCTTTAACAGGTAGGACCACCTAGAGATGGGCAGATGGCTCAGTGGGTAGAGTATTTGTTATGTAAACATGAAGACTTGAATTCAGATCTCCAACACTCATTAAAAAAAAGCCAGGCTCAGTAGCAAACATCTGTAATCCTAGACTGGGGAGGCCAAGACTCAGTGATCGTAGGGCTCGCTGGCCAGCCCATCTAGGCAAATCAGTGCACTCCAGATGCATTAAGAGACTCAAAAAATAAGGTGGAGAGCAATTGGGAAAGACATCTGACATTAACCTCTTACACACACACACACACACACACACACACACACACAC
>CABHPQ010169483.1:0-38655 GCA_902168405.1 Peromyscus aztecus
GTAATTCAAGGCTTAAAACGCCTATCCACCCAATTACAAATTCAGGAGGATTCTAAAAGATTTAATAGACTTGGATCTTTAATCTGTCACAAAGGCAATGCCAACTTTAGGCAAAATGGTAAATCCTGAGATGGGCAAAAATAAGACTTGCCTGGAGGAGCTTTGTTGTAGGTCTTCCATGAATTGACTAAAGCATGCTGAGGATTTTCTCAGCTGCTCTTGGCTCAGCAGGATGGAGACAAAAATAAAAAAATAAAAATAAACCAGCATGGGGAACAGCAGAAGGTGGGTAGATAGCTTCACAGAGGAGGTAGAGTAGCAGAAGCTACTGCAAACAAGGAAATATTGGGCTTATTGGGTCAGAGACAGACGTGGAAGCCAGGCCCTCAGAACTCGCAGCTGAGTTAGTATACGTACAGATGCACGCTGCGCCCTCCCGCGCATGCCCGTGCTCGCAGCCATCACACTTCCTTCCCGTGGCTCCAGGGCGGCACGTGCAGAGTCCTGTGACTGCGTCACAAGGAACAGGCAGGGAGCCATAAGGATCACACTCACATTCTTGGCAGGAACCTCCAGGGCTGCTTGGACTGCCAGTGTAGCCTGGGGCACACCTAGATTGGAATGGGACAAAACAATCGAGATTAATTTAAGTCACATTCCTAAATGTGCGTGCGTGTGTGTGTGTGTGTGTGTGTGTGTGTGTGTGTGTGTGTGTGTGTTGCTAGGGACTGAGCCTCAGGTCTTGCACATGAAAATGTATACTCTGAATCTCTTTTCAATTTTTGTTTTCAGAAAAGCTGTCACTAAGTTGCCCAGGCTGGTCTTAAACTCAGTTTGTAGCCCAGACAGGCTTTGAACATGCCATCCTCCTGCCTGAGCCTTCTGAGTAGCTCTGATGATGGGTCTGTGTTCACAGGTCTGGCTTGGTCATTACCATTCTAATATAAGATAACAAGTGTTCAATGAAAATATTATTTATATAAAACCCCTGAAGTTATTTCTTAACATCTACACATTAAATGACTGCATTCTAAGCAGGTTCAGATTGATTAAATCTTCCAACGGTTCATTGCAAGACTAACTAAGGTGAAGCATGGGAGGGGCCCTCTATTATAGGAACAATCAAGAAGCTTAAGCATTTTTAGACCCTGACTGCACTGGGCAGGTCAAAGGTGATTTAAATGATCTAAGAAGCTCTCATAAGTGGAACAAATTTATCTGGAAGGTTACAATAAAAACTTAACCAAGACCTTTGGTTTAATTTAGCTGAATGGAAGCAATTTTTAGGGAAATATAACCTAATCGCTTCTATGCTAGAGATGATAAATTCAAAGCTATAACAACATCTGAGAATTGCAAAAACAATTCAGACCATTCACATTTGATAGTATATGACCCTGCTCGACCATAAACTGCATGAACCACCAGCTCTTACTGATTCTGCATTAATGCATATTAAAATGATGGATTTCTGTGATCACTCTGCCTTCAGACAGCAATTGTGACCTTACTATACATTTTTTTCAGTCTTTTCTACACACCTGCTTTGGCAGATAGTGAGTGATAATTTCAATTTATAAAGTTAGCTGCAACATAAAATATTTATATAATAAATTGCTAAAGATGATCCCATTGGTTCCCAGGGTTGTTTTTTGTCATGATCCTACTGGTGTTTAGAAAAGTATTAAATGAATACTCACATAAACATCATCCCAAAGGACATAGCAGACATACAGGAGATATAGCCTTATCATCTATAATCGATATCCAAATGATGTATACATCTTCCAAATAACTGAAAACGTTTTTGGATGTTCGTAGTTTAATCTCTGCTAATTCCCAGTGAGTGTGAGTGCACGGTTCTTTACATTTATGAAAGTGCTGGATATTATGTGTCATTATCATACACAGATCTTTGAAAATGTATCTTACAAACATATAAATTCTATTGGAATTTACAAACTTATATCTAGCTACTCTATTCATTTTTATTGCCATTATCCATACAACCATTACTGGATGTATAAAAGAATCTTAAGTAGTTGATAGGAAATAACAACAAATGGTTATTTAGTTTTCAAAAATGATTAATGGTTTCAGGATCTCCTAGGAGAGTCTAGTTAAGTGGGCAAATAGGCTTTGGAAAAGAAAACTGTAAGTGTGATTTCAGATGAGTTTTCAATCCTAGCTTTATTATATAGAAAATCCTAGAATTTAAAGAGAGTCAAAATTTATTCTGCCTCAAGACAAAGGATATAGAGTTTGAAATCCATCTTTTCTTGTTAATCATTGGCTATGAGCCACCAAGAGAAAGATGAGGGTAAATTTTCAGGCTAATTACACCTCTTTCTGTGAAAGAGCCTAGGCAGGACAAGAATAGGGTCCCTTATACATCTGATTATCAGGAAGGTAGTGTTAAGTAGGTGGGAAAAAGAGACCCAGGTAGGTTGCTGGAACTAAGCTAAATCCACTAATTGTTATGAAACTATTAAATTGCTACCAATTATACTAAGTTCACAGATTTTATATATATGTATAAAATGCTTAGTATTAGTGCCCCTGCAATGTCTGAAACACTAGAAGTGGTAGTAACCATCTGAACACCCGGCTTCCTGATCTCATGTAAGTATATTTGTGGAAGATGTGAACTTACTGCCTTAGAGACAGTCAATCTGGGACCGTGTTCCTTAGCTTAGCATTTGCATGATACCTAAATTCAGTTTAATGGTGCTTTATCAGATTTTGTATTTTCTGACTATAAGAAGCCTTTGAAGAACACTGATAGCCTACTAAAAATGGGGCTCAAAAACTAACACTTTATTTTCTGGGTAGGACTGATTGACTACCCTCATGACCACCTAATTCTAGACTACACACAGACCCACTGGCACAAGGCCAACGTGCTATGTGAACATTGACATGTGTGAAGTTATTGCTAGATACTATTGGCCAGTGAATTAACTGAGAACAATGTGATCAGCTTCTTAATTTCCATAGCTACTAAAAACCTTTGAAAAAAACCTCTAAGTTTGTTCTTTTAAAGTCACATCTGACTCTGTTTATACTAAAACATGAATTAAATAATCATGAAATTATTTGGGATCACTAGGTCTCAATATGAAGTTAGAGCAAACGACTTTTTAAAGAAACAATTCTAAAGCTATGAAAATAGTTTTGAAGCATTAATTACTCGCACAGAAATGAGGAAATTACAGAAACGATGAATAGAATCGTGGCCCTGTATAATCTCCATATGTGACTATCAGTACCTTTCACAGTACTGTCCTTCATACCCCCGTGGGCAGGCTGTGCAACGGTAATCATCCAGACCTTCCAGCACACAAGAGGGACTGAAACTGAATAAGAAAAAAATACATAAAAGGTTAATCATTTACTTAATAAAATTAAATATTTCTATCCATTACCATGGTCACTGGGACATTTTGAGGGGTGGGGTAATAAATATATTTATAAATATTGACATAGGTCTTACTTATGGCAAAGAAAATTAAATACTACTAATGATAGATAACAAAATTGGTTCATTTTTGGTGAATTAATAAGGTACCACATTAAAATACCAGCATTTTGAAATTTTTAATAATTTTGCGAAACCTATGTAAATATTAAATATTCAGCAAAGTTATCATAAAGACAATTTTGATGGGAATTTATGTGTATGTGTCTTATAGTAGACCAGGTATTACTCCATGTCTTTCAGGTTGAAAACCAAACAAAAGAAAGAGGAGACAACCTGTATATATATATTTTTTTTATTTTACTGAAATCTCAGTCCCATTTGCCACTGGCAGTTCAACATGTGGAGTGTGAATAGATGTTTCATCCAGAATACAACAGCACCTTTCACAACATATCTAGATTTCAACATTCTAACAAATTACACAAAGTAATTTGATTTAGTGTGTGGCAAGAAGACAAAGATTTCTATATGAAAATGAATGAAATTTGTTCACTGTTTTATGGACTATGAAATAACTTCCATGTAACTAATTTCCTATCACATGCACATACCACAGCCAGACCACAGTTCGAGGATCACCCCACACCTGGCTGTGATGGGTGGTGGGGGCTTGATGAGACTTGAAAACTAACTAAACTAAATTATCATACAGTTTGGGATTGCGGCAAACTTTTCTCAAACCAGTGCTTCATTCCCACTGGATAAGACTTCATGGAGCATTAGAAACTTAGGGAGAGAAAACTTCCTGGCTGTCAAGAGGGGATGCTTCAGATATTCCATGTCATTATTTGGGGTTTTCCAAATCTGTCCATGCCAAGAAACAATAGAAAGTACAGGCTAAGATCCAGATGGCAGCACATACTACTACCATATTCTTTGGCATGGGCACCATTAGTATGGTAACTAATTATAGCTATACATGCACCAAATCTATATAAATCCATGGTTTATGAATGGCTGCTACATTTTAACTTGAAATGTGCCTACAAATGAATCTACTACTCACAACAACCTTGTTATCCAACCAATTGATTGTTTTTTTTTTCTGGAATACAACTCCAACTTGGAACCCCTAAACTCATAACTGGCACATCTGTCAAGTGTTCAGTTCTTTAACTTAAAACTTGACGGTGAAAACATGGTGTGTGGGTGCATGCACACGTAACCTCACATAGGCCTAGGAGACAGATTCCAGACATCATTTTAAATACAATTCTAGACTGCCAGTACAATGAAATTACAGTCTATTTCTGTAAAATAATAAAGTCCTCAATAAAAAAATATTAAAATACTACATAGGAATGGAGCAGTCCTGCATGAGCTGACACAAACGGTTGAATGGTCGTTTTTGTCTGGGCTTTTGAGTTTTTCTTCAAGCATATCGAAGGTTTTTGGAAGGAGCAGGTAGGAATCACATCTCCCTAAAGTTAGTGTTCAGTCTTTCTCCTTGCAGTTCCCATCCCCATCTCTCTAGCCCTGACTCTCATCTTGTCTTCAGGATCACTTGGACACCCTTATGTGTGTCTCTCCATAAACATCTTTTTTTTTTTTTTTCTATTCCCCTAGTCTCAAACACGCCACCGCTCAGCTTGTGAAATTTACAGGGTTCATTCTGTGCGAGACCCTCTGTGGACTACAGTGCTGACTGGCCTCCTGGGAACCGCTTCCTTCTGGGTTTGGTCCCTGATCACAGGCTGCTGCTTTACCGCACCTATGTTGTGTTCTTCGCCTGGTAATGGGATTTCCAGTTCAGATTCAGATTTCTCCTCTAAGCCACTTCCCTCCTCCTGAGGGCTTTACAGACGGCACCAGCTCTAACATCTAACGCTGATTTTCTCCTCCTCTGAAAAATGCCCTTGGTTTTCCTCAGTTTGGTCAATGGCTATGCTTCCATCTCCTCTGCTGAATGCACTCCATCAAACTGTTGTTTGATGTATAAATGTCACCGGAGCTGCTCTCAGTGGCTTCATCACTTTGTCCTATACCGTGCTACCCCTGACCTTCATGAAATTGTGAGCATTCGCCTCTCCACCTTCTTCTGCATTCACTCCATTCCAGCCACATTAACCCAGCCTCAGCTGGCTAGGGCACAGGCAGAGGCCTGTTGAAGAGTCAGTACATGGTGTCCCCTCAGCTGGACTAATCTTGCAGCTGTTCCAAAGGTTCATCCTGCCACTTCATTCACGTCACTGCACCAGCAGCCACATCTGTCTGTGGCGGTCATTGACCCTTGCTGAAAATGGTGCAAACCCGTCCTTGGTGGCTACTTGCTTTTTCCTGGAAGCACTGTCTCAATCTATATATCTCATCACACGTCTCTTTGTTCACTGTCTTATGAAAAATACAAGCTCTGAGAGAGCAAGAAATGGGATTATTCTTGTTGCTTGTATGTTCCGAGCATGAGAAGGTATCCTCAGATGGAACTGAATTGGGCCCTTGCTAAATATTTGTTGGCCAAAGGAATAGATAAAATACCTTTATCTCCATGGAATGCACAATTATCTGTGGTCCATACACAAATGTAGGACAGGACGCATGTTTTCTCTTTTATTCAGGATATTAGAATGGACTACTTACTATTTAGTAAAATTTCAGTATCTGGAAGAGCATCTGGTTGAAGTCAAGACATGATGTAAAATGCATTAGTGGCATGAAAAAGTACGAAGGCTTGCTGTGTTAGAAAAATGACTGACAGAACTGGATTCTTAGAACTGGACTGGATTGTGTATGGGTGACCTCAGGTCTCAGTGAGAACAAAGATTTCTAAGCATGTTTGGAAATGAGCATGCTGCTGCAAGGTGAGCATCACTTGGAAAAGTGCTGTGGGCCACAGCTTGCAAAGACAGGCTGACGTAGGTTTCTGATGCTACCTTCAAAATCTGCCCTTTCCTTGGGTGTGCACAGTAGAACACCCAACGGTGAGTAAGCGGGGCTGCTGAGTCACACTGGTGAAGGTTTGTGGTATTTGATTTGGTATGAGGGAAATCATAACAGTGTGGCAGTGAGTTGGTAATCACTGAGTCTTCCTTACCTTCTCTTTCTCATGGACTACATAAACTACAGTCACTAAAATAAAACATTTCACCTCTCCCATCTGCAGCTCAGAATCTATTTTCACACACTGCAGGGAAAAAAAAAGTGCCTCTCTTTGCCCTGACTAGTTTTTCTACTTTGCCTCTTAACCCTTCTCACTGTCCATAGATCTTTTTGTTAATTAGGCTAATACATTCCAAGCTACAGCTGGTGAGATTAGTGGGTCATGAAATCAGCTCAGCCTTTTTGACTAAGAATTCTCTAAAAATGTACGATAAGAAAATTGAATAAGTGGTGGGGTACACGCATATATATTTGAGTGTCTACATATAGGCTCTTGAACACTGGTTATGATATTTCCAAAGGACTACTTATAGTTGTGGTTGATAACATCCGAATGCCTTTGAGGCTGCAACTATGATGTTTTGAGTCTTTAAGGTTCCTTGGCATAAAATTTATACTGGAATAACACAAGTAAAATCATGCATTAAAATACGAATAAGATGTTTTAATGATTCTGCTAACCAACCAAGCTGGTATTGTATCTGTGCAATTTCCTAAAACTCCTTCTATTTAAAGTCTACTTCCGCTATTGTCAGCTTTCAGCAGTGACCCTCCCAGTTAAAAGCTGCTATATTTGCTCAGTATCCTTTGAGAGAACAATGCTGAATGCCTGCTAACTATTGCCCATCTTTCCTTTGGTGTAAGTGACAATACTTCCTGAGCTTCTGGTCTGTCGGACTTCTCCTGCATTTGTTTTCCATTTTCTAGTGATAGAGACTACTATCCCTTAAAAAATCCCACTTTGCCTTCTTCCCATGTGCTTCCCTTAAGGACCATCCACCTGGGAAATCCAATCTGACTTTAATTCATGTATTAACATATTTCTTCCTTCATCTGCTCCTGCAATTTTCAGATTTCCATTCCGTGCGGCTATTTGCATATTTCTATTCAGACAGACAGTTCACATCAATTGAACCCATTTAAACCATAAATTACCTGTCTTCAGCAGCAGTTCTCTCCTGATTTCCCTGTGTGAGTTCATGGCTCCACCATTTTGGGGGGCAAGCTGGCTAAAAGCGTCAGCCCTCAACTCCTGCTTGGACTCTCCCCGCTCACACCTAATTAGTCACCAGTTGTGGAGCGCTGTGTGTAACAAGTTCCTCACATTCATCCCTGTGTTGATCTCTGGTGATTGTTACCTGGCTTCCAGCTCTCATTATCTCTTGCCTGGGTTAGTGCAACTGCCTTTTAATTGGCCTCTTCACTTTTCCTTTTCACCAGCTTCCTTTCATTGCATTTGGTTCTAGCATAACAGGCTTCTAAAAATGTAGCTCTGCTCATATTAATTTTTTAAAAAGAAAGAAAGCTTGTGTGCTTTAAATTAACATAGGAAGTTAAACAGTAATTTCAGGATTGGCACTCAAAGGTTCCTCCAGTATGGTCTCCATTCTCCTGTATGGTCATCTTTGTCAGCCACTGCAGAGTCCTGTTTATACCCGATACTCCAAACTCTGTTGCCTACCAGCTCTTAAGCATGCCTTCCATTTTGTTTTCTAAGCATTTGTGCCTTTAATTTCTTACTGCCCAAACCTATAAAAATCCTTAATCTATTCTTCTTTTGACATATTCTTGACTCACAGTTAAGAATGGTATTTTTGACTTTGAATTCTTTGACCACTGCTTTAAATGCAAATATTTTATATATATAAAAAAAACTTCTCCAAGAAATGACAAGGTTCTATTTTACACTCTTTGTGGCTGCTGCTATTATAGTAGAACCAACAGGGAATTACTATTGATTTTTTTTTAATCCAAAGGGTTCACATTTAATAAACAATGAAATAAATGGCATTCTTTTCTTTAAGCATGGGCACCAGAGGGAGAGCTGGGAAAGGGAAATGAAAAATAATATTCCATTTCATACACCTATCATTTTCTACTTGAACAATGAGATCATATATTTTATCTTCATCAATATCCACCATACCTAACAATTTATGTTTGACACCCTGGAAAGAATTATACTCTTGCAGAGGAGAGGGGGTAATTTGTACGTAGCTGTTTTCAGAATGCATACAGAGCAAAAGATGAAGAAACAGGAGAAGTGTGTACCAGTGGAAGTTCATTGTGTCTGCATGGTTTCATGGTTCTTTTATACTCAAGGTATCCAGAGTTCCAGGGCTAGGCAAACTGTCAAACCTTCTTTTAAAAAACAAATTCTTAGAGGAAAATGATTTCCTCATGTAGAGATTGAAGTATACAAATCACCTAACAGAAAGTAAGATCGTCTTAGCAAGAAGGTAAATAAAAACACCAAGGGGTTCGCAACAATAGATATAAACCAAGGCAGAAGGATCAGACAGCACGAAAATAAGATACTTCACCACCACTTTCCCCTTGTGGTGGTGTTTCCATGGTACCCAGCTCAAACCATCTGGACAGAAAGGGGCCTGTGCTCCTAGCTGATACTGACTTTTTAAAAAGAGCTTAATAGTAAGTTACCCAGATTTCATTGTGCTATGTTTCAATTGCTTCGTTAGTAATTATTTCCCAATATTGAATCCAACATATAAAAAGAAAGGAAATAGACACAAATGTGATTTGGTATGCACTCAGACAATCCCTCATAGCTGAATCACAGCCGAAGTGTAAGCTCACACTAGACCCGTGCATTCATGAAACCATGTGTCTGCACGTACATCACTTGTCTTAGATACAAATGCAATGTCAATATTGATGCTTACATTTTTATTAATAAGCATTATTTACTTGAAAGAGGGTTTTAAAAGAAAAATGAGTCATAGAATATGCACATACTGAATTTGTTTTTTATCTTATTTTAAAAAATCTGTGGCTTGAGATTTTTTTTGTCTACTTGGAAAAATTGGCAGATCATAAACAGTCTATGCGCCAGGCAGATGGGATTGCTAATGGGAAAATATGGTTATATGTATCAATCTTACTTGTTGCTGGGAGAAATCAGAGGACAAGCACATGGTTGACAGTCATTTGGCAATCCCCTGACAATTCCATAGTAGCCAAGGGCACATCGCTCACAGAAATCACCAGCAGTGTGATGCTGACAGTTCTGTAAAAGAAAATGGAGGAAAAGTTGCTTTTAATGTACAAGGAGTTATAATATACTATATCATGCAGTTCCCCAGCAATGTGTACACATGGGGCAGGGTGGGGAGAATGTTTACAATTATTAGTTCTTGATTCAAGTATTTCTAAAGAATACTTTTCATTTATGAAGCTGATGCCACATGTGGTAGTTAGATCATTAGTAAGAGTTTCTGTTCTACCTAAATCAATTTCTGTGTACATTTTTACTTTACTCAAAATTAGCAAATAGCAATTCAAGAATCTCTCAAATTTTAGCTCTATGAGGAGCTGGGGAAAGTGTTTTTTAAAAGAACAAGGCCCTGGTGCATGTCTGTTGGGGGGTGGGGGAGGATCCATAGTCAAAGCAAGGTGGAAAGCATAGATGTATTAAGAGAGGATGCATACAAAATGGTCAGCCTTGTTATTGATCATGAATGTCATTAATTTATTTCCTGCAAAATGTTGGTGGTTCTTTATCCCTATAGAAGATTCAATTCAACACTGCAACCATTGGTCAATAGTTCCTTTTCATGCTTGAATAATGAAAGGTATTCCACTGATATGTTTGAAGGCATTTTCATAAAGAAACGAGAAGAGTTGTAGAGTAAGATACAGTTTTGGAATTAAAAATTCTCATAAAGTCAAATCATTTCATTTCACAAAGAGCAATCAGTATGGATATAGGAGGAGGCATCCATAAGACACTCAGATGAGGAAAGAAAAGTATCAAATAATATCCTACCTTGATGGAACATATCCACTTTAGGAATTAAAAAAAAAGGCAATTAGACAATTAGAAAACATAGCAACAAAAATGCAACCATGAGTATTGTTTAGTTAAAAGATATGGCACTGGGTCTTGAGAGTTGAGAGGGGAAAATTTTAGAGCTGGATTTCTAAGAGCTTAGTTTTGTAAGACAGGCTTTGGAATAATCAGAGCAATGGCTTATTCCTCAGTATGCTAACAAGTAATGCTGAGAAGCATGATTCAGTAGTAAGATATATGAAGATACACACTTCCCCCTCTAGCCTCACCTCCAGCATGTGCTGCACTGAGCTAGCCACGGGAGAGCACCTGGAAGCCCTATTTATGGCTCCTTTCCCTGACCTCTAGGACTTCCATTTGTAAATCCTTTGTTCAGTTAATATCATTTCATCTTCTTATCTGGATAGATCATGTCAGCTCTTAAGTCAAATGTCTTTTTCTCTCCTCAGCATTCCTTGGTGTCCTAAATATGGCTTAATAGCTTCTTCTAGCTTAACACAGCAAATGAAACATCACCAGCATGCAACAACTATTCTAAATGACTGAATGAAAGAGCTCATGCTCAAGGTAACGTGGATAAGATGGGTCAAGATTGTTAATATGAAGGACAGGTACCACATCTAATAAATACAGAAAAAAAAATGGTCAGCAGGACAAAATGATTTGCTGTATTATGATGCTGATTCAGGTGCCATAATTCTCCTTTACTTGACCATCTAGAATAATCTACATATTTTAGCAGGCAAAGCCTTTTTGTACTTCATGGCAACACTCTGAGAGAGAATGATTCCAAAATAAAATTATTACATGTGTATTTTGGTCTCAAATCATCTAACAAGCCATTGAAGGAATGTGTTTCCTGGGGAAGGTATTAAGATCACATTATATAATTACAAAAATAAAAATGCCCCAAAGACAAATTCTTCAATTACAGTCTTCAGCATTTTGGCTTTTGCAAAAAATAATTGTGTTTTTATGTAATCTAGATATACCAGTAACAACTGAACTCAGTTGCTTAAATATAATGATCATTACTAAAAATACAGAGGCCCAAAATGTGGTTTTATTTTTCCTCACTCTGTAATTTTACATTGTTTACAAAGAAAACAAGCATATTTCAACCTTCTCTGATTTGTCAATCTTTCATAGATACACTGATATGCTATACTTGGCTAGTTCTGTAAGCAAAGCGTATAGATCATATCACTATTTTAGAAACTTGGACACATAGCTCTTTCATATGACTAGTCAATGTTTTAAAACATTGTGCATAATATTTTCTCTTACATAGACATTTCCCCATAGGGAAATGTATATACTAGGAATAGCTAATAAGTTTAAATACATTCAGAGAGGTCACACATTAGTGTTTCTTCCATAGTATATTAGAATATATGAAATCTACATACTTGCTTTACACACTGGATTATGGGTGCTCCATGTGTCTTCTATAACAGCCAATGAATATAACCAATCTTGTAGTGTTTCAGACTTAAGGTGAGAAGTAACTGAACATAATCTTACACTAAAAGAATACTTTCTAAGCTTTCCTTCAGGTATCACAAAATGCACAGACTTCATAAAACAGGTCTCTCCACCTTACATGACTGTCAGCAATAGAATTTTCCTTATGCCATCTGAATATTTGCTTCATTCTTGTCTCGTGGCAGCAATCTGAGCTTTGCCTTCTGAAGCTGGGATGATTAACTCTAATTCCCTTTTCCCAGAGAAGATGCTCGAATATCTAAGAACACCATTACTTCCTAAATCTTTTGTTAGAAGCTAAGCCTTTAACAATCCTAGATACTGAGTTTCTTTCAAAACATGGGGGATTATAAGTGTGTTGCTGAGATTTGCAAACACATTAGGTGTCTTTCTGGCCTTGATTTCTGGAGCATGTACAAACAGCAATGCCCTGTATGGGCACCTAGGAAATCTACAATCCAATCAGCACATCTACATCACATGAATTAATACCATATGCTGCTATAATCCTCATCTTTATATCCTAGCACCTACCACAAGGCAGGCACGTTGGAAATACTTAGTAACAAAAGACACAAGAGCAAATGGACAGGTGTCAATTGTGGGTCATAAAGTCACCAGGTAGCATATTTTCTATCATCTAAAACATTTCAGTTTTATGTAATATAATATTTGAAAGATCTTATCCATATTACTGGTAAACACTTTGAACCTGTGCTACAGAGGCCACATCATACCATCAGGGATGTCTCTGGAGCTTACTGTGGTCCATCGTTTGCAGCCACTTATACACACCATTACTCTATTGGCTGTGAACATGGAGCTTTTAGTTTTAGTTTTGTTTGTGGGAATATCATGATGTGGATGTTTATTTAAGCAACCCAACATTTGAATAATAGTTACCATCCTCACTGTATTTGAACTAAGCAAATTATTCTCTCGTATCAGTTTCTCAATTATAAGAAAAGAAATGATACTGCCTATCCCATTAATGTATTTTAAGAATAAATAGGAAATAGGAAAGTGGCCTGTATTATTATCAGCATATTATTGAATCTGTATAAAAAATTATCTGAGGAGGTACTACTATTATTGTTATTGTTTGATAAATGTGGAACCTCAGGCACCACCAAAGCTGAAGAAACTGGCTGTACTCATCCAGTCAGTAAGAAGTGAAGCCAGGATTTGAGTCAAGACAATGGTGCTGAAGATTTCCACACCAGGGAAGCTAGGGACATGTATAAAAGACAGAACATTAAGCTGGAGC
Organism: Peromyscus aztecus; assembly: GCA_902168405.1. Lineage (NCBI taxonomy): Eukaryota > Metazoa > Chordata > Mammalia > Rodentia > Cricetidae > Peromyscus > Peromyscus aztecus. The sequence continues at coordinate 13,141 of CABHPQ010169483.1, forward strand.
CCAGCAGAGGAGACATCAGTATGCTTCTCCTTTCTCACTTGAACCATGAGGTTATCATACTTGTTTCCTGTTTGCCTCATAGGCCCGTTTCTAAGATAAATAAAGTTGTCTAAATTCAAAAGTTGCCAGTTCCCCTAAGGAAATATAAAAATTCTAGGCATAACAATTTGTATAGCTGTGTGTGCTTGATGGAAGTATTTATTTGTTTCTTACTTCATCTAGGGATTTCTTAGAAAATAGACTTTCATCGAGGACTCTTAAGGCAGAAAACTATCTGTAATACCCATCTGAACAAAGAAAAACAGCATGAAGACAGCAACCTTTGTCCTAATAAAAGGGAAATTAAATTCTCATTTATGGGTACTTCTGAATCAATTATATGAATCAAATGTATTCCTTGAAAACCACATAAGAACAGTACATTTAACTTGTGAGTTGTATCCTTCCCCCAAATTATCTGTTGAAATTTACAGAGAAGCAGAAAGTAAGACTATGACACCAAAAGCAAACACTAATTACTTCAGGAATTCAAGGCTAGTTAATGTTAGTTATTAATTTACTCATGGTACTTACTCATCATTTAGTTGGTGAAACTATACATGATCACTTCTTGAATTTGTCTTTACTGTCAATCCACCCTCCACAATTAAGCATATGCGATATTTTAATATCTTTGCCTGATTGAAAGAAATAATCTCCAAGAATGCAGGAATAGAAAGATGTTCCTTAATATGACAAGGAATGATTTTCTTAAATGAACCTCTACCACCAAGCTTTATGATAGAAGAATGAGACACTAATATTGAAATCAGGAGTTAGGCAAGCTGTTGCTTTTATGTCTGCTTAAAACTTTGTGTAATTCCTAATCTATAAAATTTATAAAATAATTATTACAGATATAGTTTATGACAAGAAGCAACACAAATATAAGTATTTGAAAATAAAAATTTGTAATGATAAATAAATATGAATAATTGAAAATTTAGAGGTTGCAAATAAAAATGGTTGGATTTCAAACGTGTTATGAAGCATGTTAAGAAAATTTTTACATTAAAGACTAGTAAATGAACTTCTGACACAAAACTACAATATTTACCACTGAAATTAAACTATGATATATTCAATTTTAATATATAAAATATATAACCTTTATTGTATAATAGGTTACTCAAAGATATAAAATGTTTGAAGAGAGAAGACAGTAACCTTCCCAGATAGAGGAAATGTAACTGAACTGTATAAATATAGCAAATCCTTATAAAGAAGTTTGATGCAATTTCAATCAAAATTGCAGTAACACACTTTGGAAAATGGATGAAAAGAGTGAAGAAAAATGATAGCAGAACAAATATATGGACATCTAGTTAAGAAAATTAGAAGGACACATTCTAAAATGAAGGGAAGAAAAGAATTATGGTGAAAACAAAGAGACAAGCAAAACAAAGACCTAACCAGATTTTATTATGGAAAAATAATTGTGCAAATATTTAGAAACCATGAGTCATGAGGAAGAGACAATATTAATCAATAAAATGTGTCTTTACTATAATATCTTTGAAGAAAAAAAAACATTACTTTCCCACACCACAAAAACTTTTAGAATGATTAGGGATTTAAAGTTAAATGGTAAGAATCATATAAATACTGTGGGATCACAGCATACATAGGTACTTAGACTCAAGGTCCTGTAAATGATCACCATGGGAACAAGTGTAATTAGGGAGGCAAATAGCATCGAATCCCAGTAATACCATGTATTGATACCAGGATAATGAGGAGAAAAGTAAAGAGGGCTGAGGGGGAGGAGCCAGAGGGTTTGGAAATCCTCAGTGTCATGGCTGGGGAATGCACCAAACTCAGACTTCCAAAAAGAATGGGGAGATTCATGGCAGCCAACTCTGATGACAGATCAAGAAGGGTGAATCCTGAGGCTGAGTGAGTCATTGGCTGTACCACAGCCCCCCCAAATAAAAGCCTGATTTTCATAACTGGCATCCTAATAGAATGAGAAAAACTGTGAAGAGGACATAGAAAATTCTTTGCTGATGGAAGGAGTGGTTGCTAGAGGGAAGCAGAGCCCAAAAGGATGTTTCGTTCCATTTTAAACAATGATGAAGATGTAGATGTAGGTTAACATGGTGGTGTTCTTGAATGGGAGAAAGAGGTGAGATCAGGAATGCACAGAGAGGACTTGCCGTCTCCTTCCCCATGTGCCACATGTGCGCTACGCAAGTGCTCTACCATGAGGTACATCTCTGCCCTAAGAGTTGGTCTCTTCCAGAAAGATCAATTCTTCCAATGTAAGGAAAAGTGTGAGAGTAAGAAGTAACATAGACAGAAAGGGATTAAGGGATCATTGAGCTCAGGTAAGCTATGGCTCTCTTTTTTTTCTGATTGTCTCTGCTTTAATAAGAAGCAACACCAGACACTTAGGAGTTGTCTCAGTCAGAAAAAAAGCTCAGCATACAAGCAGGAGGACCTGAGTTGATCCCCAGGACACATATAAGAGGCCAGGCATGGTGTTCTGTGCTTGTAATCCCAGCACTGTGGAGGCAGGATTCTCTGGCCTGCCATCTTAGCTTAACTGGCAAGTCCCATGGCAATGAGACACCTTGTTTGGGAAAATAAAGAGAAAGAGAAAGAAAACCAAGGTAGATGGAGGCTGAAGAATGACATGAAAGGACGTGAAGTCACCTGTTTTTAAACATGAGAGAAGGTGTAAGGCTCAATGATGAGATTAAAGTGTTGAAATATTAAGGACTGAACAGGGGAGAAACAGATAGTAACCAAAGAAGCAGATGTTCAAAATGGAGACTGCGAAGGCAGAAGAAACTGAGGGGGGTTGCAGAATGGAGGACTGATTTAATGGACATTAAAATCAAGAAGAATTACATTAGTAGTTTTGATGGAGGATGGACATGACACAAGAAAAAAACCATTAGGTAGTGATGGGGCTAATGAGAGGGCTGGTGGTTGGCTTAACAAGTAGAGACAGTGCAAAGACAGACTTGGGAATAACTCAAAGCTGATCGGTGCCACAGAGGAGAAAGGAAGCAGGGTGTGAGACCGGCAGTGAGGGAAAGGGACACCCACCCTATCTTCAGGGTTAGAGGCATGGAGAACATAAAAGAAAAAATGACTGCTTAGGAAGGCCGCAAGACTGGCAGCCTGTAAGGGGACAGCCAGGTTTCTGTGAGCAATGTGAAGAGAAAATTAGGAGAAGAGGGGAATTCTGCATGGGTTTGTTTTTTTTTTTAATGTGTAACCATGAATTCTACATGGCTCAGTGGAAAGATTTCATAGGACTAGAAGGAAAAGATGGGACAAATAGATGTTTAGTGCTTTGAAGCGATTCAACTTTAGGGATTCCGTAGTGACAGAGGAACCTGAAATAATGACAAAAGACAGAGGAGTCCTGATGGTCCAAAAGGAAATGGTGGCTCTGGGTTCTGGGCATCATCAGGAAAAGGCAACACTGAGAATAGCCTCAATTATATGAGAAATAGGTAAGTTATAGGATATACAATCAATGTATTTAAAGATGTTCATGATAGGCACATGCAAAAGGCAGAATATAAAACACTAATAGTTGTAGCATGAATCTTAAAGAATCTTATTAATAACATCAAACCCGGGGCCAGTTATTGGGGTGAACTGCTGGATGGTTAGAGAGACAGATCAAGCCACAGCTAACCTCACCTGGCCAACTTCTCAGCTGATCTTGTTTCCTCAGACAAGGAAGCCTCTTTGTCCTCATACCCGAATGGGTCTCAGCTGAACTGCTGCTCAAAAGCCTGAATGCTTAACCAGGCCAAACACTTAACCAGGCCAAATGCTTCTAGTTTCTGGTCCTCATGCCTTATATACCTTTCTGCTTTCTACTACTACTCCCTGGGATTAAAGGCTGGCTTTCTGGGATTAAAGGCGTGTGTCACCGTGCTTGGCTGTATCCTTGAACAGATGGATTTCTGCCTGTGGAATGCTAGGATTAAAGGCATGTGCTACCACTGCCTATCCTCTGTTTAATATTGTGGCTGTTCTGTCTCTGACCCCAGATAAGTTTATTAGCATGCACAGTATTTGGGGGACTACAATACCACATTTAATAGTATTGCATATTTTGTTTTTAAACATGGACAAAATTAGTGGGAAATATTTAAAATATTAACATTTTGTCTTAGGTTAAATTTGAGGAAACATACTTTTTGTAATGTTTCCTTTCTTTTTGACCTCCCCTCCTTCCTCCCCTCCCTCCTTTTTCATCCCTTCCTCCTCTCCCTCTCCTCTTTCACCCCTCCTCCTCTCCCCTTTCCTCCCATCTCAGTCCTTCCACTCCTTTCTCTTTCATGTGCATCCCTGGAAATCGAAGTCAAGACCTCAAATGTGCCACAAGCTCTCTACCATCCTAATTTTGTAAACATTTTGGTAAAATTTCTATATTCCTTAAAAAACTACTCTTGCTTATAATTAGAAACTAACACATCACATACTTTTTGACCAGTGCATTCTCCTGTGCTCTAACCTGCTATTATTCTCTCTCTCTCTCTCTCTCTTTTTTGAGAGGAACTGAGTTTTCCCCATCATTATTTTTCATTACATCTTAAAATGACAAACATGGTAATCATACTTTTCCCTGGCATGTTCTATTTCAAGCACACAGTCATACTCCCTGCAGATGATCCGGTCTCTGCATGGAGGACCTGCAAATTTGGAAGGAGAAGTGAGTGCCCAGCTCTTGTCCACGAAGTTGCAGGTGCCTACCTGGCATACTGAGGTCTCAGGATCACACTGGCTGCTGTGTCCATTACACTGACAGGGAACACAGGTTCCTAGGGTTGGTCCAGGACTCTGGCTACCTGGCTCAGAACGCAACCGGTAAAATCCTGGTGCACAAGTCTAGAATAAAAGGAAAGCAATTAGAATGGCCACAATGGCACTCTTGCTTCATCAGTACTGAAGGTCTCCAGTGGTTTTAAAGATGACCTTGGTCTGTGCCCCTCTGTGTATGTATTTGAATTTGGGGAACACCACTTATATATTTCTGCTAGGTCCTTCTGTTCTTAGATGCAGGCAGCCCCCCTGTAATCAGATTTTAGCATAGGTAAAGTTTTCATTTGCATCTACTGCCTTTAGCCTGAGAAGGCCTGGAAGTGTCTGTTCCTTGAGAGGTTTATTTTTAACTAACATTGTCATATGGACTAACAAGGCAACTCCACTGTCCTCAACAGCCAAAAATAGACTTCTCTGTGCTTGATGGGTAGTTAGCAAATGTCCAAAGATACTCAGCCAAGTAAAATAAAAAAAATCATAGGTGCATTATTTATATCAATACGATTTAAAGATTATAAAAAGAAAAAAATTCAAAATAACAAAATCTCTGTGTCTTGGAACCATTAGGCCATTCATAAAATTTATTTTCTCCTGATCTGTATTTTTTCATTTTGCAATAAAAACCCAAAGCCAACAGAAAAATGCTGGTGATGCTGACCTATGCAAAATCAAGAGTTTCATCTTCATGAAGGTTTTGTTATATAAATATATCAAAACCATCACCAGATTTCTGAAAAAAAGGGCCTTGGCATGAGATGAGAGTGCCTTGTATTCCAGGCTCAATGGTCTCGCTCATCAGGCAGCATTTGATTTTTGATTAAGGCGTAGGCAGTAGTTCTCAGATGCCTCTGAGGACTGTAGAGAGCCTGTTTTACCACCTTGGTTAAGTAGGATTTTCTTTCTTCCCTTAAAAACCTCGCTCTTGCTGATGAGAGAATGACAGCTCGCTAAGTAGGGCAAACATGTTTTACCAAGAACTTCCTAATGTTTGTACATGCTTTTGATCTGGCCTAAGCAGCCCAGGATGAAATATACAGAAGTCCCACAGAAAGAGAAAAAAAAATCAATACTCAGTACTCTCCTGGTGTTTATTTTGATTTGTTGAATGTGTACCTCAATTAAGCACTTAATTAAGAGTCTCTTGGCTTTTATTAGCCTATAAGAAATTCTAATGAGGTTTAACACCTTTCCAACTTTGAGCAAACTAAAGGAAGACTGAGCCTAGTAGTCAACAAATAAACAAACAAAAAAACTAAAAAAAAAAAAAAAACAAAACTTTGCCTCTTTTTGATCTCATGGTGCATACAAATATATATATATATATATAACCCAAATGTAATTGTGTTATTGACAATTGAGGTTAATTTTCATCATTGTTACAGAAAAATTCTAGACATTACAGCTGAAGAATTCACTTAAGCATAACTCAAGGAACAACTCCAGGTGTGTTTAAAATAGGAAGACGATGCACAGGGACTGTGGTGGCACACGGATGCTGGGAGGTGGCACACAGGGGCATGGGAAGAGGGCACATGGCTGGGAGGTGGTGTACAGGGGGCTAGGATGGTGACCCAGGGCCTGGAGAGGTATCTTAGTGGGGAAAAGTACTAATTGTTTAAGTATGAAGGCAGAAGCTTGGATTGGTTGAACTCATGTAAACATGGTGGGTGTGGCAGCCACTTGTAAACCCAGACAATGCTGTGAGCTTTGAGGCCAGTGAGAAACCCTGCTTCAATTTGTAAGATGGAGTGTGATCAAGCAAGAATCATCAACCTCTACAGTCAAATGCACTCACACATATGAGAACATGCACAAAGAAACCTGCACATGCCACACACACACACACACACACACACACACACACACACACACACACCACACACATACCTCCTTCCTACCCCAAAATGGTGCACAGTGTAGACCAACGGTGCAAATTGTTACTATGTTGACTTGAATAAACTTGCATTTTATTTACATGGATCTCACACTTAAATATCTTTCCAAATATTCTTCTTTTGTTGATTTATTTGCTCAGGGTCTGTCTGGGTGGTTGTATACTGTGTATAGCATGAAAACTGTGAATATTGGGAGGAATTTCTAAGATCTATTTTATGTCCCCCTCAAACAAACAAACAAACAAACAAACAAGACTTAGAAGAACAATGTCAATAAAATGTCACTTCATTGAGGAAAGTAAGTTCAGTGTCTCAGGCTGAAATGAACTGATAATCCTGGGGTGGTTTGTAGTCCATCAGATGTTGTTTCTTATTGCTATGGGTCTTTCTTCGGCTGGCAATAAGTTGCCAACAGTGTCCACAGCCGAAGTTCCACACTGAGTTCTGTGAAGGAAGTTTTAGGTCTTTCCGTTTGATTTTTAGCTTTCTGGGAAATTTTAAAACATTCTGATGCTTGGTTCCTCCCCTGGAGATTACAATTGAGTTGGTAAAAAGAAGGGCAGAGAGTTGTGTTAAAACTGCTGGGAAGATGTAAGTAGTGGTCATGGCTGAAGGTCTCAAGCACACTCAACACTCTCTGTTTGCAAAGCGTGTTTGAAAAGGCTATGTGGGTTCCTTGGGACTGTGCCCTAATAAATGTGGGAGCTGTGGTTTCAAAGTTAGTCTCTGTGAAGGCTGTGGGCCAGTTATTATCTTTGTGACATGGCTTCCTCATCCCACAAATCAGCAGGTGTATTTACTGAGTTGAAATCTAAGGTTTCTTCTTAACAGTTTAATATTGTGTTCTGGTAGGCTGTATTTCTCAACAAAGAAAAAGAGACTGTTTTTCAATGTAAGAATTGGAGCACTAAAGAGTGCTTAAAACAACATGTCATATTTATTTCTTTTCAATCTCCTCTGTTCCTGGATCCCTTTGTATTTATTCTTTCTATTAAAAAAAACCAAGCAAAAAAAAAAACCAAAATAAAAACAAAACAAAGCAAAAAACTGAAGATGTTTTTAAAATATTAAGTGTTTCTGCCTTCACTGAAAAAAAGGGCAAAATTCAACAGCATAAAAAAAGCTTCAATTAGGACAGAAAAAGAGCTACTTTTAAATTTTCTTTTTAAAAAAGTTTTGGAACCTGATGAAGAAGTTAAGAAAAGCAAATAATCTTCAAACTTCATTTTGTTAGATCTTTTTCCCTCCTGTAGTTCAAACTTCCAAAAATTCTCTTCCCATGTCCTGAAATTAGACAAAGCTCAATTTTCTTCTGTTCTCTTCTCATCTTTCCTTTCATAATATGACATCTCTCCAAAACATTAGAATCAAATTTGTCCAAAAATATGGGGCAGTGGAGAGAGCCAGGAGAGTTAAAGAAGAGCAGTGAGTCAACATGTCTCAGAGTGCTCAACACAGTCCTCTCTCCTGCGAGACAATGGCAGCAGTCAAGTGCTCAACACAGTCCTCTCTCCTGCGAGACAATGGCAGCAGCCAAGTGCTCAACACAGTCCTCTCTCCTGCGAGACAATGGCACTAGACAAGTGCTCAACACAGTCCTCTCCTCTGAAATAATGGAAGTAGCCAAGTGCAGGTGCCAGTGAAGACATTCTGCCCCTATCTGTGCATGGGCATTGCACCTAGGCAAACATGACTTGAGTTTTTCTTCTGACATTTTCTACATTTTATTGCACACAGTACTTTTGAGTACTGCAGGCCTCAGTTTCCTAGCCTGAAACACATGGATCTTTTATATCATAATATTTGAATATCAGTTAATTTACATTTTTGGAAACAAGTTTATCTCAGTTCAAATCGCAGCTTTGCTACTGCACAGCTGTGTGTAATGGTGGGTAAGTTCTTTTACCTGCCTGGGCCTTGGTTTTCCCACTGGCAATATGGAGATCATAAATAATACTGTGGCGATGGTATAAGGATGCCATGAAATGTGTCTGAGATTGTACAGGATAGAGTGAGTATGAAACAAATTAAGTTTTATTTTTGTATAGGGATGTTGTGAGGATCATTTAATCCATGCATTTAATGCTTTCAATAAAATTAATATAAGTGCCTGTCCTAGATAAGATTTAGATGTAGTTGCTTAGAATAAACTAAAAATAAAGGCAGCCATGATTGCTCTAAGTTTCTCAAGGAAAAAAAATGCCAACACATACCATCTATCCACAACATGCCCCTTAATATTTGGAGGTACAACCATGTGTTACAATACAACTGTTCAGTCAGCTACATGCCACATCCACAATAATGACCTCACAGGTTACTTGGAGCAGGAACAGAACAGTCATCTTGCTGTGTGTGTACATGCATGCCGTGATGTTTGCATAGGGATGGAATTCCCTAGTGGCACAGTTCTCACGTATGTTCACATTATTAAGGAGGACTTGACTGCATGAAAACAGTCTTTGTTCTCTCTCTTGCACACCATGGTACCAAAGTAACAAACGAGACTTGCACGTGGAAGGGGCCAAGTCTTTCCACATTATGAATTTTGGATTTTATGACTTTCTAATAAGTATACATTGGGGACTTAAATTTTACTTTGCCCAAACTGATAGGTCCTGATTGATACAATCAAACACCTGTCCATTCATCTCTGATCCAGAAACGTCACTAGAATAAGGCCTGGAAAGAAGGGTTCAGAGACCAGAACTATCAGAGACCAGAACTATCAAAATGTCAACTAGACATCATGATCAAACTTCTGATCTCTGTGAGGTCATTGCAGAGTGTCCTATACCCAATGCTGAAAAGTCATAAAAATGGTGTCTACATGGAACCTAAGCTGGATTTAGGTTTAGGTAATAATCTTATCCTAAGTTCATCTGAGAAAAAGGCTAAGTAAGGTGGTTCTGTAAGCAAGTGTAATGCAGAGAGAGAACCTTTCACTTGACTTCTAAAATAAATCTAGCTCCCATTTTCAGTCATAAACCACAAAAATTAGGTATCTCAAGGACAGGAAATTGAGATGAACAGAGCAATAGTATCCCACCACTCCAGGTATTAGGCAAAAGTGTAATATCTTTATAACTGGGTATATTTTAAATGATAATACTTGACTCTGTCTTCATGCAATCTCCTTTTGTCTAAAAATATGAAACGAATAGCTCATCAATGTAAATATCTGTCGAATTCAGCACAGTTGGTGAAGATGTAGAGGAATCGTTTTGTGTATTCGTAACCCAAAGCATATGTTACTGGAATGCAGTGGATTATTTCAAAACCGTCCTTAGCTCTTGCTTTGATGATTAGATTTTATGCCTGGGTAATTACACTTTAGAATCAAAATGAATTATAAATAAGATGTATAATGGATTAGAGGCAATGGGATGTGGAGAACATGTCAGGTGTCTTATTATGAGAGATAAGCTTTTATCTCCATAATCTCTCCACTAAATCCTCACTGTGAACAGTGCCTATAAATAGGAGCCTGAGTGGGGCTTATAGGACACAGACAAAGCTGCGTGTACACACGCTTGTGTGAACACATTCTAGGTTTTCCTTAGTTTTTCTTGGTGCGCATAGCAAAGCACATATCGACAAATTAATGAATAAATAAGTAAATGCAGTTAAGAATGAAATAGCATATGTAAAGAACAATAGAAATTTGATTTCATTGGCTTATTTTGTGCTGATTCATATTTTCAGATAATGACAGATGATAAAAATCAATGTTAAAGTGTGTTTTACTCATTTTTAAAGCCTCTAAATCACAATATGAATCACCAAACATGAAGTATGTGGAGGTATATAGACTGTTCTGAAATAATTTTATGATCTTCCAATACTTTTTGTGGAAAAATAAAGAGAATCATATTAAATAAATGGAGAGAAATGGAGACATAATATCTTTCTTCTCAAGAAACCTGAAGGTCAAGCTTGACTCTGAATATTTTCCATAGGAAAATTACATTACTGAGTCAGAACTTTCAGAACGCCCACCTTATTGCTTAGATAACTATAAAATGGTAACTGTATATAATAATAATGAGGTCTGTGGCAGTTAAGGGATTTGGCCAAGGTCACCCAGTTTTCCAGCAATGCAGTCACACAATGAAACAGAATTCCATCTCTTTAGAAAAGTCTAAAGTTCTCTCTGTCCTGTATGCTCTTATTTTTCATGCTCACTAAATGTTAGCACATTTTGTGTGTGCACATTGTCTCATTTTCCAGCCATATACTGTATATGTTTGGAAGGGGTACATGGATAAGCGTAATAGTTTGTAGTATGTAAAAACAGATGTGCAAGGGAATGATTACTTAATAATGAGATGGGTTATTTGATTATTTACAATATCAAAGTGGCATATCACAATGAATAGCACCTTTGGAGCAGGTGATGGAGCTGCTTCAAGGCATTTATTTCAGTCACCCTATGAAGTTGTTCTTTGAAAAGTGTGGAGCCATACAGTGGTGGCTAAGCTGAACAGCACTGAGTTTACAATAGGATTGTTCTTCCATGAATTTTCTCTTATATGAATCCTTGAGGTGACTCTCTGTAAAAACCTGCAGATCAACCATAAACCAGCAAAAGTGCCTGAAGTGGTGGAGTGAGGTACGAGTCACAACACCAGATTTCTATAGTTCTTCACATATGCTAGTCCATCCTTAGGAAACATGTATTTGATATTTTAACTACATTTATTTATTTATTCATTAATTTGTCTGTATGTGCTTTGGTATGTGCATACCACTATGAATGCATGGAGGTCAGAGGGCAACCTGAGGCAGTCTGTTCTTTCCTTTCACCACGTGGGTCCTGGGAACTGAAGGAAGTCAGGTTGTGAGGCTTGGCAGCAAGGGCCTTGGCCTGAAAAGGCATCTCACCAGTCCATAGTCAGTATTTTCAACTTGTATTTTAACTTTGACCTGGAATCATGCATGCCATTTTCAAGAAAACTTCCATCATCCCATTTACAAAGTAAGCAGACTAAACTATGTGTATTAAAAATATCAGTACTTGGGCCTATAATTACTACATGTGCCATAGTGTCAACTCTAGCAAGTAACACTGACTACAAACCAATGATATGTGTGTTGGGTTCACAGCTCATAGAACCTTCATAAGATTCCTAAGTGGTAGGAGGAGGAGACACCAGTGATATCCAGCCACCATGCAAAGGGCACTATTGTGATTAATGAGACAGAATTTGGGATGCAGCGGGTCCCAGAAAAGTCTTTAAGGCCAGGCATTAAACTAGGCTCTACAGAAGGCCAGATGTGGAAGACCAGATGTGGTACCATTAGTTACTCAGGGACTTGAGTGTTTATCGTGTCCAGTTTAAAGAGGTTTAAAAGCCTGTGCAAAGTCTCAGCCCTAAAACATGATAAGGTTCAGGTTCAAATTCAGCTCAGTTTCTTATCTTTCCCAACTTCCCGATACTGTAGTATTCCTTTTACGAGTTAATATTTATAAAAAATTGATTAGCCTGCCAGAAGGTATTCAAAGGAATATCCTAACAATGAAAAAAGGAAATGGTTTTAAAATTGTAATGACTGAATGGTAATAGCATCGTTGGAAGAAATTTATGTCCTTTTGAGAAGACTATGTTCAATGAAACAGCCTGCTATTTAGTGCATAAATTTTGTCTGTTCTATATAAAAACACTCTCAAAACAGATATAATCATATCTTATAATCACTGTAGTTTAAATGCCTCTAACTGCTCAGAAATGGTGCCAAGAAGATAGATGAGTTATAACAGACCAGCCTTTTGAAACACTCTCATCCCCTGACTGCGACATATCTATACAAATCTCTTAATTTTTATTGGATATTTCCCTTCAGCTGTGATTCTTTACAGGGTAACAATAACATTATCATGTTGCCTCTGTGTCTCATACTGTGCATGAAAGATCAAATAAATAGGCTAAGAGTACACTTGGAAGTCAAGTGCAAAGATGGTTTTGGAAGGACTCCCATTTGCTTCTGGAAGGGAGCTAAAGTTTAAGCAAGTTTAGTGGCTGCTGGCTTACCTCACAGGACAATCCCGAATATCCCGGTGGGCAGTCACATCTTTCTATCAAGTGTGCTGGTGGGCTTACTGTGGTTACATGTCCTGGTTCAGCTACTTCCATAGAGATTTCAGAAATGCTAGAAACAGAGAGCAGAGTCCATGATCACACACCCACATACAGCCTCTCAGAACGACTTAAGTCTTAAAGAAGAACATCCTCAGATTTCTGCCAGTCACAGGTAAATTCTTTCGATTACTCATTTTCAGTGAACCAAGATACATACATTTATCAAGGTAACATGATATTATACATTGTAGAAAGGGGCCATCAAACTAATAACCACATTTTTTTGAAGCTGCTTAAATTCCAGGAGCTCAGTTGCCACATCTGATTACTATATTTTTATTTCCTCTAAGTCTGAGATTATTTATTAGGAAAATATCCACATAAATCCTAAGGAGTTTAGTAAATTGGATGTCTGCTGTCCTGTTGAGAAGTTATTATAAAGATTTTCCCCTCCTAGTTTTTAAAATGAGAGTAGCTTCCTGCAGACATGGCCAATTAATTAGACATTTATATTCTTTCAACCAGGCAACCCAAGGTCACTCTCTCTTAGAATGTCTCCAGTAGTCACAAGTGAAATTGCTTTTAATTTACTACTTTTTTCCCTCTGGAGCCTCTGTGTGTCCTTTCAAGAACTTTAGAAAGCCTCCTGGAAAACAATGCAGACCATGAGCTAACCCTGATCTTTAAGAGGATAAAGAGCCTTCCAAATTAATATTTTATTAGCTTTATTAGGTAAATCCTTCAAGTGACTTAATTCACCCTTCCTATTGGTGAGAAAGAAAAAAATATATTCCCAGTGAATCCACTAATACCTTTTTCATTAATTTGAAATTATGCATTAAAATATATATGCACTCCATAAACCCAGACTATTTCATGACTGACTAACTGCAACATGCAAATATTCTGCAAATAAACTTTTAAGTGAGACACTGAATAGTTTTGCTTCAATAAAGGGCACCTCCAATAGCTTAAGGAGGTTGAATCAGAAACTTTATAACAAGCATAGGTAAGCTTTATTGAATTACGACTGCTCGTGCTGGTTTCACTAGCATTTCGAGCTGTACTTGGGAGCCTTTATGAAACCAATTTTGGGCTAAAACGCTGGTTTTGCTTTTTTCTCCTTAGAGTAGCATGGTGGTAGTGAGCTGAAAACAGCCACTCCTCTTTATCAGACAGCCTTTACTGCTCTGCTCTCCTGGACTCTGTGGAGCAAGAAGAAAACTAGTTGCTTGTTTGCACAGCCTTCTCTCCACTGAAGCCCCATGGAGCTCCATAGCTACTTTGAGAAGATACACAGGTCATCTTGCTTTCATTGTCTTGGACATACATGTGCATGACAGAGCGAAGTTTAGAAATCTGGAACCTATTGGATGGTGGCAACAACAGATAGTTCTGCCATAAATAATGATTCTCAGGTGATCAGAGGAGTTCACATGTGGGTGAAATGTTGGAGAGGTGAGATGGGTGGAAGTGAAATGGCTTTGCTTGTGTCTGGATATGGCTTCTATTGAAATGAGTACTAAGGTCTAGAAGTTACTTCCTTTCAACTACATGTGTGACTCTTAATCTCTGTTTTGGACACAGCTATGGTTCCTGTAACAATAAAGATGCTGTATTATGTCTTATTGAAGTTTGGGGGGCATTTTAAAGTTTTTAAGCCTTTGCCAGGATTCCACTGTCTTCAATAATCAAGTGAGGTGATTTTTCTGCCTTACTTGTTTTCTTGGCAAGCTTACACCTCAAGTTTTGATCGGGCTTGGAAAAAGTATGTATAGTGAAAAATGAAGGCAACGCTGGTTCCTTCAGTTACATGAACAGCATGTTCTATGAACTGCCAAGCTCTTAATGTGGTCTAATATACAAACCTGCCTTGGCTTCTATGACTAATGTACATTTGCTATTCTAAGATAATTAACAATACAGGGGACTTTTTTAAATTCATGTTTTTATTTTTATGACAAAGAAACCAAAGGAATAAAAATGAGAAAGTGAATTTTGGTTCATGATTAGCTCTTTCACTGAAAACTCCTTCATCAATGATGTGAACAACACGAATCTTCTATTAGACAAAAATGAGTTCTCTGGGAGATTGTATGTATGTTTAGCACTATATAAATCTGAAATACAGACATTTTAAAATTCATTAGTTTGACTATGAGAGGCTTCCTCTTTTTTCTTTATTTTCTCTAGCTTGATACATTCATTTGTCATAAAACTCTTTTACAAACAAGTATTGACTCCATGTTTCTCCAGAACATGAAAGAATAGAGCATGTAAAAGAGACATTGAGTTACTAAGTAAATTCAACACAATGTTCAGCCTCTGCATTAAGAAATTAACTTTATCTTTGTGAGTTCTCACTTAATTTCACTGCATGATCTTTCTACTAGTGAAGATGTCTCCTGGACCCTCCATTGCTCTCTTTATTCTACATTATTTTATTCTATTTTCTCTCTCTAATCACCACTTTTAGCACAGTCTATAAACATGCTTACCTATTTTTCAAATGAGACAAACATCTCTTGACTTTTGTCACTGGGTCTTTCCATCATTTTATAGTAAGAGTCATGGAAAACAATTGTTTGCACTTTCAATATGAGGTTCTTTGTGTCTCATTTATTCTTTAAAACTTTGAGACTATTTCTGCCTAAAGTCATCAGTGTAAGATGATATTGGAAAAAGCACTGGTATGGTCCCAAGGGCCATTTTCAATGATGGTTATATTAATTGGCCTCTTTGATACACATGGAAATACTGAATATGCTCTTGAGATAGTTCCAGTTTGGCTTCCTTGATGTTACATGCAATTCTTCAATTCATCTGTTTATCTTTTTTTTCACTATGATTTTCCATCATCTTACATCATGATATCCAGCGTAAATGAACATACAGGTTACACTGGTGTGGACAAATAAGAATGCTCAAAGATGGAGGAGACTGGACTAACTTGGCCTTGACTACTCACCTTCATGTTTCAAGGTCAATTTTCTTAATAATCATACAACAGATTTACAACATTACAGTTGATTATATGTGACCAACATATGTACTATCCTGAACTTTTGCCTAGTGCATTAAATTAACCATGACTAATAAAGTAAGAATACTGTTCTTATTTATTTTGGGGGTAAATTATGGTATCTTCTATCAAGTGACTGGACACATCCTTTCATTTGACTTCTATCATCTTAGTCCCAAATTAGCCACTTGTTGATTTCTTGTCTGTTGTCTTCCTGACCAGCCCTGTGGTAGACCCTAGGACAAGAACTTAACTTGAATATTTTCTATTATACTTTACCGGCTTTGTCTCACAACATTTCCATAAGTAGCCTTGATAAGAATATAGTGAATATCGTAGAGTATATCCAAGAAGTCTTCACGGGTCACAGTTCTGCTGATTCGAGGATCATCACCATAATATTTCCATTCTTTCTGCAAATAACAAAAAGCCCATTGTCATAAAACTGAATGAAAAAGTCATTAGTATCTTTGCACCAAACAACTACCAAATTTACCTCTGTCATTTCAATCTCATGCCTTGTCAACTGGCCAATGAGAGGGGCAGCCATGTGCCTGGTGATAATTCTAGCGTGAGTAGGAGTCCCACCTCGAATGATAACTTGAGGTTTGTATGTTGAGAAGCCTGTCTCATCCCGAGCCTCAAAGTAGATTGCATACTTCAGTTTACCCCCATAGGCCATCAACTGAAAAAAAAAATAGAATAAAAAGTGATGATTTAGGCAAACCTCCAAATGACCTGAGTCCTAAACCTTGTTTAACCTTGTTTGGTTGTGAATTCAGAGTTATTTTTACCTTTTTTCCTTCAAATTGTTCTGGGAGTTTCCAGTAAAAAGGTTCCAAATGGAGATCTTGCCTGACTTCATCCATCTTTGCAACAATCTCTGGGTGCTGGAAAGCAATGCCTTTGGTAGTTGTGTGCTGAAGGGCCTCATCCACCAGAGGCAGGATGGTC
The DNA here is from genome assembly GCA_902168405.1 of Peromyscus aztecus. NCBI lineage: Eukaryota > Metazoa > Chordata > Mammalia > Rodentia > Cricetidae > Peromyscus > Peromyscus aztecus. The sequence goes on from CABHPQ010169483.1 coordinate 29,922, forward strand.
TGTTCATCACTCAGAGTCACCTGCAAAGCATCAAGTTTCAGCAGGAAGATAAATAGGAATATGAAGCATTTTTTTTTAAAAGCTAAGTATGGAGACAGGCCTGTATGGGTTCTTGCCCCTATTTTGATGAGATGTCACAAGAAAATGAAATGAGACATGGTGGGTGAGGACATAAGTAAAGAAATGCTTTGAAATGATTTGCATAATGATCAACCTCAATCTTTAAAAACTGCAATATTTTTTCATTAATAAAAGTTGAAATTAAATTATAGAGAGATAAAAGAAAATTATAGTCAAAATAAGCATAATCCCAATGCAAACAATGGATAGTTTCCTATGGCTAGTTAGAAGGCATGCAACAGGTTGTGGTTTTCAGGGCTGTGTTAATGTCAACAACCATACTCCAGCACCTCCTTCCTCAGTATATAGCTGCTTCCCAAGCCAGAACACCATGCCTCCCTGGCAATGTTTCCAGTTTCCACTTGCCATCTATTTCCCTATCAACAGTAACTGAACAATCTTCTAGGAAGAATTTTAAAGAAGCATATATGCCAACTGCCTAATGGTACGTACATAGAGCCTTTACCATTTCTGAACGCACACGGGAACAAGGTTACTTAAATGTTTTGCCATTTCCTACTACCCCTCAGGGCCCGACTAAAAGATTCCTGCAGGAATGAACATTATACCATTACATGGCTCAGCGGCTTCTTACTCACCCACATACGGATCAGTCCCTTTGCTTCAGAGCACTGACTGGTAACTCCAAAGCAATAGCAGCTGCTGCAGCCAAGTGGGTTTTTGGCATCAAGTCCGAATTTGCCAGGCCGGCACCTGTCACAGTGGACACCTTCCACATTCGCCTGAAGAAAGAAGAAAGTCCTTTCATAGTTCATTATAATGTCATAGGAGAAATCAACTTAAGAACAAGGAATAGCGACACATTTCTTTTTCATTTAGTACAATAAAACACCTGAATGAAGGGTATGAGATTTATACCTCAAATGGTATTTATAGCTCGCATCCCTGTCTGGATTTCTTGGGACTTTAAAAGGCACTTGATTCCTAAATGTACCTGTTACTAAGGGTGCTGTATACTGTTGCTGAGGTCTAGCAGTGTTCTTCTTATGACTCTGCTGTGAGCAATAAGAATTTCAAAAGCAAAAAAAAAAAAAAAAAAAGATTTCCAGCTAAGAAAAAAGTCAGCAAACTAAAATGCAACATTTATGTATTTACTCTAATATTATACAGTTGCAATAATATAATGCATACGCAACACACAGCAAATATAACATATGACCATATTATAGTGTGTATGTGTGAGGCATGATAATCTGCTTTACTAGGTCCCTTTGTGCAGAGGCTATTGTTTTCTGAAATCCAAGGCTGTTTGCTTACCAGATCTGCCATTTCCTCTGGCTTTCTTTGCATAGACTGTCTTGAAAAGCTATCTGTGACACTGTTTTAACCACACTTTTTCCTGGGATTGATTTTTTCTTTCCAGGAATATATAAAAGACAAAAAATATCCCTCTTATCCATTTTAATTGGCTGTTTTTCTACATCATTTAGCAGTATTAATGAGGACTGAAATTTTCACATAGTTAGCCACAGTTTGTTATGCCAGCCTTCATATGTGATGGGATTTTACTGAATTTCCATAGCAGTAAATATGCTAAAGTGTGCAAGGCTTCAGATTAACTGCAGGAGAAATGGTTTGTGATAAGCTTGGTTGTCAGCTGTGGTTTCTCTCTGACTGTGCCTGAAAGTCCTCCCTACCCACTCCACAGACATTTATTTACGCAAGAAGAACAGAGGAAAAAAATAACGTCACTCGCTGTAGAAATTATACCCTGCATACCAACTGGAAACGAGGTTGGGTTTGGGTTGAAAGAAAGTTCTTGAAAAGTGGAGTGTATGCCAATGTTCATGCATCAAGGAAATCTGTGTCTGGCCATGAATGTTTGTTTGTGTTGCTTAATGAAGCAAGAATAGCGAACAGTGAACGAAGGTAAAACTGAGCAATGGCATCCACAGTGAATGAGGCTCTTTCTTGCATCCTTTCAGCCATTCATACCTTACAGGTGCACTGCCCTGTTTGATCGCTGCAGGAGCATTTTCCAGTCTCTGAATCACAAGTGGTGGCATCTGTCCCTGGCAGGAAGCACTCACAGACACTGCAGTGAGGGTAGTTCCAGTGACCTCGGTTGCACTCTGAGCATCTCATACCAGAGAATTTTGGACGGCAGTTGCACTGGCCCGTGTTTATATTGCACTGTGAATCCCAGGACCCCACCGTGCTGCAGTTGCAAGCCTGTGGCAGGGAGAAAAGCAACAACTGTTGACACAACTGCAGAGGAAATATCTTGAAATTTTAATCTTAACGTTGCTATTCCGCTATGCACATATGAACCACGTATCTATTATATGCTTTGTAATGGTGGAGTTTAGTCCTTTGGGACCCCTGGGTGAACATAGCATTTAAAAGCTTCCTGCGTGTAGGAAAATGTATGGTAATCTGGAAACCACAGTGCTATGTGATAAGGAAGAAAATGCAGGTTTTTGCTTTATTGTTTCATTTTATTCTAAGTTATTTTACATAACATTGTTCTGTGTGTCCTCCCATGTGTGTATATGTGTGTATGTGTGCATGTGTGCTTGCAAGTGTGTATGCGCACATTTCCATAGGTGCATATGGAAGTAGAGGTCACCCTCAAGTGTCCTTCCTCAAGTTCTATCCACTCTGTTTTTTGAGACATTGAGACACAGGAGCTTGTGGCCTCACCAATTAGGCTATCTCTGTGGGTTCTGGGGATCAAGGTTAAGGCCTCAAGCTTGTGTGGCAAGCACTATATTGACTGAGCTATCTCCTCAGCCCTGATAGCAAACTAGTTTTCTATCTCTTCATTGCTACACAAGGAAGAGGCTGTAGGAGGAATTACCACTAAGGGTTTTTTTAGACAGAGTGAGATAGCTCAGTGGGTAGAGACTGGGGCTAGTGTTCAGGCCCAATGACCTGATCCTACAAGGTGACGAGAGAGAACTGACTCCAGAGAATTGCTCTGACTTCCATGCTCATGCGATGGCACATGTGTGCCTGTGTATATGAACGCACACACTTAAAAAGAATCTTTAAATAGTTATTTTAAATCAGTGATATGAACACGGTTTCTTTCTTTCTGTTTTTTGGCTGGTTTTCAACTTCCATTTATTTAATTACACGAAGCGTATCATTAAAATAAGAACAAAAGGTATACACAGACCAAACAAACAAACAAACAAACAAAAACAAACCCTTTTTCTACTGTATTCCTTTCTTCTGAATATACGAGGAACTAAATTTAATTAAAAATTTAAATAGAAATATGCTATTGAGAGTTGATTATGTACCTGGAACTATATGAACATTTCACACACACACACACACACACACACACACACACACACACACACGAGAAAGAGAGAGAGAGGAGGAGTGAGAGAGGGAGGGAGGGAGAATTTCAATGAAAGATGGATTCTTAGGTGTTTGTCCAAGTCTTCTGGGATAAGGTAGCATGAGGAATCTAAATGACCTACACGGACACAGAGTGGATGGAGAGACACCCATTAGAGACTGCCATGGCTATTAATAGAACTCAGTTCCAAAAACAGACTAAGATTTAAGTATTTTCTCAACTCCTTGATCTGGTTGTTTCCTTTTAGTATCCTTTAAACACACACAAACATTGCATTTTACAACCAGAACAATCCAGGAAAAGGCGGGACCTATGTCATGTGTTAGCTAACACTTGTATAGTAGAGCAATTAGGTGTCCAGATTTATGCTTCACTTACACCTACCACTTATTAGCCATATATCCTGAGTCAGGCCAATTCACCTCTGGTTGCATCAGAGTTTCCCATCCTTTAAAAAGAAATGATACAGTGATAACCTCATAGAGGTGCTGTGAGGAACAGACATAATGGATGACATGCATGTTCCGTGGAATTAGTTTCATGTTATTATTTCACAGATAATGAAAAAGAGGCTGTAAGAGGTTTTCAAACTTGCACAGTCACAGTTAAGTGGCAGGACAGGGTCTGAACATTTATGTTCTTCAGGAGGATACAGGTTAGTAAGAAAGTCCAAGAGAACGCCAGATGCACCTTTCTCTAATTTAGAACTGGGATATATGAATATTCAAGACTGTCCAACGGTAGAGCAAGGGATGGGTTTCCAACTCAACAGGGTACTTCTGGATGGAGAGATGGAGCAAGAACAGGGTTTCGAACAGACGTAGTTTCTATGACACAGATAACACATTACCATGTCTGTGATGGCTAATCTTGATTGTCAAGATTAGTAGATTATATCTTGAATCAACTAAAACTAAGATCTAGGCTCTTCCTTGAGAGATTTTCTTAGATTATTTGAATCAAGAAGACCCACCTTACATCATGGCTATGCCTTCTTGCAGCCCACCTGAAAGGGTATGGAAGAAGGAAGCCTTGCTCTTTGCCTGCTTGCCCTCACTCTCGCTCGCTTTCAACTTCACCTGTCCTGCTGCTGAGTCGTTTCTTTGCTGGTATTAAAAGCAGCTTTGTTGGCATTCCAAAGTAGACTGAAGACCAGCAGTTCTCCAGGAATCCTCCAGGACTCCAATGCCTGACTGGAACTGCTCAGACATCCGGCCTCACGGACTGAGCAACTATAGGATTCTCTGTTTTCCTTTGTGAGACAACCATTCTTTAGATAACCTGGACCAAATCTTGTAAGTTAATCTAATAAATCTCCTTTTAATATATACATATACTCATATTCACTCCACTATTTCTGTTCCTTTAGAGAACCCCGATTAATACAATGACCCTCACATAACTCACTTAAAGAATAGCAGATGTAGAATGAGCTTTCAGAATCAGGATGATCTAGTAAATCATAGAAAATTTTTCTTTGCCAATTTCACTGAGTATGTGTGGACTCACTTAAATTAAATAGAAAGAAAATAATGATAGGGTGTGGAAACTATAACCATGGGATAGATTTTAAAGGTTCCAAAAAGCATTGTTATTTTTAGATGACAAAAAAAATACATAAAATGTCTTCTAACCAGTTTGTTGTCTACAATCAAATAACCAGCTCTTGAGGATTACTGACAGTACAAATAGACTTTGGAATGGTTCCAGATCAGGAAGTTTATTTGAGAAATTACAGTGGGAATAGAGGACACTAACTGTGTGTTTGGATAGCACTCTCCCCAACACCAAACTTAAATTATAATTGGATGTAATGTTTGTTTAGCAACAGAAGATTTATTCGCCTCCCCTCCGCTAGTGAGGGATGGCAGGCTTGATGTCCTACTGCAACGACAGCTCAGAGGATGTGTGTGCACACGCCTCGGTGCCGAGCAACTCTCCACGGCAAAACGGAAAAGACTCTCTCAGTCCCACGTCACGGTGGCCTTAAATTATACTCTCCCAAGTTTTTAAACAGCAGAACGCATGCTGTACGTATAAATAATGTCTAAAAGCCACATGATTTTTATAAATCCTTCTGAGAGCAAAATGTGCAGTTACTCAGAAATTTAGGTTGCTTTAAACAATAGTTCGAAGTAATAAAATTCAATTGAGACTTCAAGCAATATGATGATTATTCAGTGACCAGTAAAAGAATACACCCCAAATAACTTTTATAGACATTAAGCCATATCCCTGCTATATATATATATATATATATATATATATATATATATATATATAGCTTTAATTTCAAGAATTTCATTAAAATTTGGCCCTATTGTAAGCATTGTGGATAGAATGCACTTCTATATATGTATAATATCCTATTACCTTGATAATAATAGTGATAATAACAATCAATTAGAAACGTAGAGCACTGTTTACACTCAACAAAAACTTTCAAATTCTTGAAAAATATTGCTTTTCAAAATGTAGCCTGGTAGAATGTCAAACTTAATAGTCTGAGAAATAAAAAAAAAAAATGAGTGTCTTGTCTAGTGTTTATGCTTTCTAGTCACATACTGGACGCGGTCTGAACTTCCTTAAACACTTATCAATACTTAAATTTTTTTTTGAGGTCAGTGTATTCTAGGCCAGTATTCTCCTAATTTTAAATTTTTATGAATTCTCTGAGAATTTTGCAAAATGTATTTTGATTATGTTCACTCTTAACTCTTTCTGGTAACTCCGCCCAGATCCATCCCCAGCTTTCTACAGCCTCCTACTATGTGTTCTCTTTTTAGGTTTTTAATTAACCCATCGGCTCCAATTTGTGCTGACAATGTACTCCTGATGTGGGCCAGCCACCAGAGCATGGATGCCCTATGTATGAGGAGCTATACCTTAAATAAAACTGACTCTTCCTCCCCCTAGAAGCCATCATCTGTCCATATCTCCTCATTTGGAGGTGGGAGCTCATGAACCCCTTCCCTTTTATCACATGTAAAGATGGTTCACATCTACTCAGTCAAAAATATAGTCTCCCTCTCTACACAGGTCATGGGGCTAAAAAGGCCACACTCTGTTGCCACATTTCAGTCTTTTTAGACTCAGGGTGGCTGATTGTAAAGACTGTCACCATCTTTTAAAAGGTCTTTAGTAACTTTTTAAATCCAGTAGGTGCAGTTGACTCTCATGTTACCTGGACCTGTTACATTTCACATACATACGCCAAAATACCTACTTATTTTTAAACACTACCTCTGTGTTTTAATGATTAAACCATAAAAGCAAAAAATAATATTTTTAGACATTGGATAATGAAGTATACAACTATTATTTCTGAGAAAAGAAAAAGAAAGGAGGCTGTGAGTGGAGGCAACTTCTAGGCTGTAACACTGGAGAGAAAAGTAAAACAGAGGCCCAGCAAGGAACCGAGCTGAGAGACAATGGTGCTTGTTTTGAAAATCTGAAGAAGCTAGAATTCACAGGAGCAAACACCATATGCTCAGAATGGGAGTTTTACCATGAGACATCTAGAGACAAGCAGGAGAATGGCTGAGACTTTGGCTAAATTTGAATGTGCACAGGGAAACAATGAAACTCTGTGGTGAAGGAATGTAAAGCATTGAAGACATCTAGCATGAAACATCTCTAGACCTCAGGGAAACCTTAGATTGTTTAATCATTCCGATTATAAGATGGGAGAAATTCAACAATGAACTGGGCTATCAGAAGGGTCAGAGGGAAGCTCACTCGCCCTAGATTTAAGTTTTTTTTTTTAACCTTCCCTTTAAAAACATAAATGCAAGCTTCACAAGGGTCCAAATGATCAGAGAATAAACAGTGTAAAGGAATACAACAAAATATACCATGTATTGTACCTAAAGTCCCCCCAAAATACTGGCAATGAGAAATAAAGCTGAAGGGCTTGTAATATGATTCACTCCTTGCTGGAAAAACCACAGTGATGAAAACATTGTACTATTCACACAATTATATAAGACAACAAAAGCGTCCAAAAATCCTGAACATGAGAACAACAACTTTAATACAGGGACCATGTTAATTCAGTAGGAAGGGAGTCTTTTCAACAAATGATGTTGGAAAAATTGGACAGCCATAACAAAGTGAATTCGATTACCTCAAACTAGATAAAAATTGATATTAAATGTGGAATATGAACCTAAATTTCAGAGCTAAAATTATAAAATTTTATAAAGAAACCACCAGAAAGAAATCTTTAGACTTAGGCCAGCAGATTCTTCCAAGGCAAAATATAAGAAATAGGATCCAGAAAAGAAATGATACAAAACACTTGTTCATGCATATAAAAATAGACGAAGATATAAGTAAAAAGCAAGTTATATTCTTGGTCTGTGTGTGTGTGTGTGTGTGTGTGTGTGTGTGTGTGTGTGCTAAAGAATGTGCATTTAGAATACACAAAAATCTTTAATAATTATTTTTATTAATAAAAAATATTCTCAGAATGAAAGTGTGCAAAAGATTTGTAACAACTTCCTAGTAGAATACACATAGTGGCAAACAGTTAGTCCAATAAGCAAACCATTTCCCACCATTGTTTAGCACTAAAGATTGCAAAAGAAAGGAATATGTAACCAACTAAACAATTAAAATTAAAATAGTCAGAATTGTCAGTGCTGGCAAAGATGTGAAGTATTCTTAAGAGAAATTAAAATTTGCGGTTCATGAGTATACTGCTGACTTCCACACTAATGTTTATAGCAAAGTTATTAATGAATGTTCCAAACTGCCTATCAAATGTAAACAGATAAACACGTTACAGTAGAGTATACAATGCAATGTTATTAAGCAACTAAATAGAACGAACTTCTGATGTTTGCCGTATGATGAATAAACTTTTAAAGCATAACACTAAGTGATGGAAGGTAAATCAAATTCTCTCTCCTCACGTCAAGAAAAAGGAAACAACAGAGAATATTATCCTATTCTCATAACGATGAAGAAATCACTAAACTCAACACAGTAGTACCAGGAGGGGTGAAGGAGGCTGACTTCCAAGTGGCACAAGGGATGGTTAATTTATTGCAATTGTTGGTCAAGGCTCACTGCACTTTAAATAAAGGACTTTTAATCTCATTTAATTAGTGTTTGACAAAAAAAAACAAAAAACAAAAAACAAAAAAAACTAAACAACAAAGAACCAAACAAGCTCTGAACGCCCCCTCCCCTTCTTGAAATTCCTCCTTTCCCTGTGATTCCTACAGGAATAAGGGTGTGTCCTCTTCTACGTTGTCCAGAATAGAGCCTTGACGT